>PVIH01022811.1:11640-26379 GCA_004025045.1 Sigmodon hispidus | reverse complement strand
AACAGTCCTCTCCCCTTCTCCCAGTCAGCCATTACAGATAATTCTGCCTCTGGCCCCCCTTGGTGGCAGACACTCAGCAGCTCCATCTGGGGTGACATGCCAAACTCCTTTGATGGGGAGTAAATGGCTGGGTCTGGCCCACAAAGGCCTGCTGCAGAGCAAGTGACAGTGAAGTGACAAAGCTTATCACTGGCTCTGTTACCCAGGGCCTCCCCTCTGATGCTCCTCAGGCCCCTGGACCCTGAGCAAACCCTGGAGATGGGGCACACATGCTGCTCCTTGTCTCTCAAGCCTGTCTGGCAGGGAAGGCATTTCCTTCCCCTCATCTAGTTTCCATCAGTACAGTGAGTGCAGACTCTCCAGACCTCATGAGCAGCTACATATGTGGCTCAGCTGGTGTAGCTCCTGCCTAGCAAGCGAACAACCACAGGGAACCAGAAGCACAGCAGACCCGTGGGTGCCCTGGTGTCTGGGAACTTCTTTTTGTAACTACAGGAAAATTCAGCCCAGGAGGAAATAGGATTGGCCAGGCTCACACCTACACAGTGAGTCTGAATTTACTGCAGTAGTCTCCCAGCTCTCAAGAATGCACTGAAATGGACTTTACGAAAACTTTAGTAAAAGAAATCCTGTGAAGGAGTGATTTGATTTGAGATAGCTCCTTAAAACTTGAGCATTATCAAAACATCGCCATGGCACTCTGTACAATGAACAGTTTTATTTGTTTGTGTTTTGAAATAGGGTTTATCGGGGCTGGAGAGATGGCTCAGAGGTTAAGAGCACTGACTGTTCTTCCAAAGGTCCTGAGTTCAATTCCCAGCAAAACCACATGGTGGCTCACAACCATCTATGATGAGATCTGGTGCCCTCTTCTGTAAAACTGTATGCATAATAAATAAATAAATCTTTAAAAAAAAAAAAAGAAAGAAAGAAAGAAAAAAGAAATAGGGTTTATCTGTACAGCCGGGCTGTCCTGGAACTCCCTCTGTAGACCAGACTAGCTTTGAACTCAAACATCTGTCTGCCTCTGCCTTCCAAGTGCTGGGATTTAGAACTCAGCATAATGAACCACTTTTTTAAGAAAAAATTTCGGATTTCTTGCAAAGAAATACACTCACTTGCTTAGAGTGTGGATGATTTTCTTCACATAGAAGTTTGCATTGAGTTGAAATAATAGAATAGTCTTTGTTTTGTACATGCAATTGAACTGTGTTCTTTACCAGTAATTAGCATACATTTAAAAGTATATTTTTTGTCTCCCTGAAGCCCTGAGGCCCCCCTCCTTTCTGTGGGTTTTGCTCACTGTGTTTGCTGGTTTTTGTCTGGTCCTGGAAGTTCATAGAGACCTGCACCAGAAGGTCACAGGCCAGAGAGGCTTACTAATTCCTTCCCAGAATAACAGCTTCTTTGATAGAGCTCACATTTAAAGGAAAAATGAATAAAGTTAGTGCCAACCACTATTGTAACTGTAGAGGACATATTATTTCAGCAATTACTTTCCACTTTAAAGTTGCAGGAGTGTTTACCACTGAGTTGTACGATATCTTTGTGATGTAAGAGCTGAGGGCCTATCTGAGCAGATAGAAAATCTGAGCCCAGAGAAGTCACAGGTCATCTACTCCAGTGTTTCAGGCTGTAGTCTGCAGCATCTTTGTTCAGGCAAAAGGGCTTATGTACAAAAGAACAATGTGGACAGTACCTGAGAAATGACAACCAAGGCAACCTCTAGCCTACACACACATACATACATGCACACACACATATATGCATATATCTGCACACATATACACATACAAAAACATGTACACACATGTACCTATACACACTCATGCACACATGCATACATATGGACAAACACACAAACATGCACACACTATTCTGGTGCAAGCTCCACCTCAGCCCTGCTATCCATGTCATATACCCAAAGAGTTTGGGATTATTACGTGGGAGACCCGCCTCTCTCTCTCTCTCCAAACCCTGCCCACCTCAGAAAGCCTTCCAAACATGGCTCCTACCCCAGACATGCCAAAGACCATTCTCACAGGGTATTTAAACTGCACCCCAAAAAACAAACATGGTTTTTGAGTTTTTCAGTCTTCTCTCTGGGAACCAGAAAATTTTCTGGGAACACTTTACCCATTAAACCTGGGCTTCTTAATACTGTCTGATTTGGTTTGATTTGAATTGCTGTATGAATGGAGAAACTTAATATCACAGTGCAAAAACTTTTCACACACATGCATATATACATGTTCACATACGCACATACACATATATATACACATGTACACACATATACACACTTGTATGTTTATATACACATATATACACATGTGCATACACATATATAGAAAAACAAACACATGTATAGACACACAAACACATGCACACAACATAAACATGAACACACACATGCACACACATATACACATGTACATACTTTCATATATATATATACATATTCCATTCATAGAAACAACACACACATGTACACACATACACACTTGCACACATATGTACATATACACAGAGACACACACAGAGATATACACACAATACATATGCACAGATGTGTACACACGATAGGCATACTCACTTATGTACACCCATGTATACATGCACAAATAGTGTAAGGAATACTCTGGGTGAAAGGTGTTTTATTGTTCTCTCAATCTCTTATTTTCCCTGATTGAGTCACATACAACAGTCACAGCTGCTCACAGCCACAGCAGTTACTAAGGGATTTCCTTCTTTAAAGTCACATAACCATCCTCCTTCAGCTGACAGTCCACAGAAATCCAGGCATGTCTGATGGCAGAGAAAGGAAATTTTGGGTTCTTTTATCTAAATTCCTGCACTGTACTTACTGCCTAGTGCCCTGCCATTGAGTCTTCAAAAGGACCCTGGAACCCAGGGCAGGGAAGCTATGCTGTCCTCTACTGAGGGTCAACACCAGCTAAAGTGGCCATGCTGGGGGCCATTGTCACCCTACAATTACCAACACATCAGTCCTGGTGTAAAGAAGCCCAATAAAATCTATACAGTTTAAGTATAGCTTCATTTCCGGGTAATTCTCCATTACTCTTCATTAGGGTTTCTATTGCTGTGAAGAGACAACATGACCACAGCAACTCTTATAAATAAAAAACATTTAATTTGGGTGGCTTACAGTTTCAAAAGATCAGTCCATTAGCATCATGTCAGGGAGCATGGCAGTGTGTAGGCAGACATGGTGCTGGAGCTGAGAGTGCTACATCTTAAAGACACCAGGAAGTCAACTGAGACACTGGGCAGTATCCTGAGCATAGGAAACCTCAAAGCCCACCCCCACAGTGACACACTTCCTCCAACAAGACCATACCCACTCCAACAAAGCCACACTTCCTAACAATGTCACTTCCTAAGAGACTGGGGGTGGCAGGGGAGTGTCAAGTACATTCAAACTTCTATAACCTCTATGCTCTTTAGAATCAGTAAAGCATGAATTGAGGTCCTAAAAACTCACTCTGTCTTCATGGGGCTAGTCCATGAGCATTTTCTCATTTAACATTGGGAAATGCTGGTTTTTTGTTTTGTTTTGTTTTTTTCTTTTTGTTCTTAACATTGGGGCACATTGTGATGGCTAAGAAACTCCATTGTATGCTAGATATACACTAGCTGTTTGTATCTGACTCCAGTCCCTGGAAGATAAGTTCCCAGTAACCCCAACTCAGTGACATCCTTCCCACCTAAAACTGTGCAGCCACAACTATCTACTTGTTATGGTATGACTAACTGTGTTTTTGCTTCTGTAACTTGCTTATGCAGATACCCAAAAATCATTTTGAGTTGTCCTAACCACTTAACTTGGCAGAACAGAACAGGTTTTGCTTGCATAGATATTGAAGGTCTTCTCATGGTTTTCCCCCTTTAAAACTCCTTCCCCATACTTCTCCTTCAAGACAATCTTAAATTTGGCTCAGAGATTGTTCTGCTAGCATCTAATCGATAAACCTTTTAATTATAATTGGATTGAGTATATGGTCTTTCCCCAGGGGTCACAAATGCTATAACAAGACCACGAGAAGAACTATTTTTAATACAGCCAGACCTTAATTTTCCCTGCAAAATCTCACCTATTAACCCCAGATGAATTAGCAGTCCTCACAGGGTCTTGATGCTCTTTCCTATATAAGCCTTTATCTAGTGACAAGGGTTTATATGCCCCTCTAACAATGGCTGGGCCCCATGTTAAGGGTAAGTCAGATGGTAAATCCAGTCCCCTGCTGCCTGAGTCTGCCAATAGAGATGATTATTGGTGTACCTGGGTGACTGAAGGTCATCTGTCTGCCCTGTGGGTTCATGAGGCCCCATAGGGTAGCCCCTACTGTTTAACCGGGTCAGGGAAGGCCAGGACTCCATGAGCTCTCCACACTCTGTTCCCTCGATGGCCAGTCAGACTTCAAGGGTGAGTTCCCTTTGTTCTGCTTTCTCCTCCCCTCTGTGTCTGATTTGTCTTCCTTCAGACCCAGAGGCTTCTGAAGGGCAGAGTGGGTCTGTCACACTGTGCTCTGACCTGAGGCTGGGGGTCTCTGGGGTCGCATGGATGAGAGTGTTTTCCACAAAACTCCCCGAGGTGGTTAATTTTGTGGACTTGCCTGGATGATGCGGTGTTAGATCTGAGTAAAGCAGATTTCTCTCCTTTAAGGATCAGTTGGGGATCTTATTGTGTGTGTGTGTATGTGTGTGTGTGTGTGTGGTGTATGTGTGTCTATGTGGTGTGTGTGGTATGTGTGTGTCTCTATGTGATGTATGTGTGTTTATGTGGTGTGTGTGGTGTATGTGTGTGGTGTGCATGGTGTGTATGGTGTGTGTATATGTGTGGTGTGTTGTGTGTGTGTGTGTCGGTGTGATGTATGTGTGTCTATGTGGTGTGTGTATGTGTGTGTTTTTGTGTGTGTGTATGGAAGGAGACATATGTGGGTCACTCTAAATTTGACCTGACCAAGAGCTGACTCTCAGCTCAGATGTGGTCACCATGAGGAAAGAAATGTTTTCCTTTGCCCTGATGTCAAATGCCAAGAATGGGAGATAGTAACAGGTCAGGTAGGGCAGGGGTCCCAGAATAGCAGATCTGAGGATCTCATTGGAGGCCAGGAAAGTTCGAAAGAGTTGGAGTTCCTGGTTTCTTACTGTTTGCCCTTGACTGCAAGCTACAGGTAACATGGCTGAGACTAGGAGAAGGCACCTGGACACTTAGTTGGACCAGCTAGACAGAACATGGTCCTCTGCTCCCCAAACCTGAGTCCAGTTTCTGTTACATTCTTAAAAAAATGCTCCTGGAGAAACATGAAATTTGAGTAACCTAAGTCTGTGTTTCTGGGCTATGGTCCCAAGAGAGCTGTGGGTTTTACATGAACAATTATGATGCCACAATGTGGGGCACCAAGAATGATTCACTTTTTTTCTCTTTTTTTTTTTTTTTTTTTGTTTATTTCTTTGGTTGGTTGGTTATTGGTCTTTTGAGACAGTCTATTGGGATTCTGGACCAGCCTCTGAGCCACACCTGGCCAATGGCAATTAGCCTGGCCCCGCCCTCATTTCTGACATCAAGCTCCATTTAAGAAGGATTTCTTAAAAAAAAAAAAAAAATAATAATAATAATAATTTTAAAAACTTGAACAAAAAAAGAATTCCCACCTTTGACTCTCTCTT
The DNA here is from genome assembly GCA_004025045.1 of Sigmodon hispidus. Taxonomy (NCBI): domain Eukaryota; kingdom Metazoa; phylum Chordata; class Mammalia; order Rodentia; family Cricetidae; genus Sigmodon; species Sigmodon hispidus. Next base: position 20,685 of record PVIH01022811.1, on the reverse strand, counting down.
TCATCCTTCCTTTCCCCCACCTGCTAGGGGCCCATTCCTCCCCTCTCTCTCTTCTCTCTCTCTATCCATCTCTTCTCCCTCTCCTCATAATAATAAAGTCTTTCCAGCAGACCCAATCTAAGTGTCTCCTGCTGCACCTTTCCCTGCACTCACGCGGGGCCTCCATACAGCCATCACCACCCATCAGCCACACCTGGTAAACACCTTAACATAACATAACAAACTCTCTTATGCAGTCCTGCTTGTCCTGGAGACCAAACTGGCCTTGAAATCACCTCCTGCCTCTGCCTCCTGAGTGCTGGGATTAAAGGTGTGCACCACGACACTCAGCCCAGTGGTCCACTTTTCTGGGAACAATCACCTGAATGGAAGCCAGGTAGATACCTGAGTGACCCATTGTTTCAAGACCATCAGGTGCTACTTCCTAAGGTAGAGTATTGGTGAATCTTTTGGGGGCTCTGGACATTCTTGGTTTGGTCATTCTTTTGTTTATTCTGAGCTGGTAAAGGATTCTAATTTGCTAGATTCTTGTCTGCTTTCAGAGTACTGGTCTAAGTTGTGAAATTTTTTGGTTTTAGTTTCTTGAGGCTTTCTGTTTTGTTTTTTTTTGTTGTTTTTTTTTTTTTTTTTTTTTTTTTTTTTTTTTTTTTTTTTTTTTTTTTTTTTTTTTTTTTTTTTTTTTTTTTTTTGGCAAGCATTCTTATCTAGACATTTGCTTGGTTTGCTCTCTTGCTTTTTAATCTCTAAAGGCATTTTGGATGTTCACTTTTGAAACTTGGCAAGCATTGTTTTCTATCTTGTTTATTTTAGTTTCCATTGGCTTTGAAATGTTTTGATTTATTATCATTTGGCCTTTGTCCCCTGACATTCCTTCTCAAATGCATACTTATGTGTTTTTATTTTGGGATTTTATGAGCACCTAATGAGAAAGACTCCAAAAGTAAGAGGCACCTATTGCCTCCCATCCCATTGTGTGGAGGTGTCAGAGGAACACCCCAGGGCACGCAGTGGCCTCATAGGGAAACCCAACAAACACCCCCTTCCTGGTTCAGAAGGAACTTCATTGGCTCATGAAGGAAGGCATGTATGAGGGATTGGTCACCCAGAGTTTTGAGCAGTCACCCTTGTGTAAACATGTAGGATAACCCCAAGATGAAGATCTCAGCCAAGCAGTGGTGGTGCATGCCTTTAATCCCAGCACTTAGGAGGTAGAGGCAAGAGAATCTCTGCGTTCAAGGCCAGCCTGATCTACAGAGCAGGTTCCAGGACATCCAGGGATACACAAACCCTGCCTTGAAAAACTAACCAGGGGCTGGAGAGATGGCTCAGTGGTTAAGAGCACTGTCTGCTCTTCCAGAGGACCCGGGTTCGATTCCCAGCACCCACATGGCAGCTAACAACTGTCTGTACTTCCAGTTCCAGGCAAACACCAAGGCAAATAAATAAATAAATAAAGTTTAAAAAAAAAAAAGAAAAGAAAAGAAAAACTAACCAACAAACCAACCAAACATAAGTCAATCCCCAAAGAAGTACACAAAACTGACTCAGAACACATATTCTCCAGCTAGCATAGATAGGCAACTTTTCAGGAGAAAAGACAAGTGTGTGTATGTGTGTGTGTAAATATTTATGAGGACAAAGTTTTCAAAAAGGGAATGATTGAAGATAAGTCACCCCTCATCTGGTATCTGGCATTCTAGTTGTTTTTTTGTTTTTTTTTTTTTTTATGTGTGATAATAACTAACTTGCAAAAATTTGGAAAAATGGAAATAAACATTTACTACCTCCAGGCTGACTAATCCTGAAAAAGTCTCAGGCAATTTTTTATCACAAAAAGAAAGACTACTATAACTAAAATATAAAATGTTTGTTTTTAAAAATTGATAAATTCATCATTCATAATAAAAAAGAGCTCTTCAGAAAAGCTACATGTGGATTAAATTAGATGCAAAAATAAAAAGTAAATTTTTTTCAGAGCTTCTGTAAGGCAAAGGACACAGTCAATAGAATAAAACATCAGCCTACAGAATGAGAAAAGGCCCTCATATCCCCACAGAGGGCTGGTTTCTAAAATATATAGATAATTCAAAAGACTCCATTAAAAAAAACCAAATAGTACAATTTTAAAAAATGGATTAGTGACCTAAACAGAGAATTCTTACAAAAGAATCTCAAGTGGCAAAGAAACATTCAAAGAAATGTTCATCGTTCTTATTCATCAGAGAAAAGCAAATCAAAACAACTCTGAGATTCCATCTTATACTTGTCAGAATGGCTAAGATTAAAAACACAAATGACAGCTTATGCTGGAGAGGATGTGGAACAAGGGGAACACTTGTCCATTGCTGGTGAAAGTGCAAATTTGTACAGCCACTCTGGAAGTCAATATGGTGGTTTCTCAGAAAATTGTGAATCAATCCACCTCAAGACCCAGCCATACCACTCTTGGGCATATACCCAGAAGATGCTCAATTATACCACAAGGACACTTGCTCAACTATGTTCACAGCAGCATTACTCATCAGAACTGGAAACAACTTAGATGCTCCTCAACCGAAGAATACATAAAGAAAATATGGTACATTTACATTACTCAGCTGTTAAAAACAATTCACATCAGGAAATTTGAAGGCAAATGGATGGAACTAGAAAAAAAAAAAAAAATCATCGTGAGTGAGATAACCCAGACTGAGAAAGACAAACATTGCATGTACTCACTCAAGAGTGTGTATTAGCTGTAAAGTAAAGGAAAACCATGTTACAATCCACTGACCCAGAGGGGAAAGGGAAAAGAGGTGATCGGATTGAACTGGGAGTGGGTGGGCATGGATATTAGCATTCAGGCATTTTCACAGGCCTGCTCTCAGGGACCTAGCGGGACACTAAGATGTGACACCAGCTACTGCAGCCACTAAGTAGAGCACTCTCCCTATGAGCATGCGCTATATCCTCTTATAAAAGGCAAGCCCTTCTCTCCCCCCTCCCCTATTCTTCTGCTCTGGCTGAGAAGCCATCTCTGCACCTCCCCCATAAACCTCCCACGTGAGATCTATTGCCTTGTGCGACTTTGTGAAGCCCCTTGATGCCAACCCGTCAAGGTCACTAACCTATTACAATGGGAACTTGAGGGACTGGGGTGGGGTGTGTGGAGGGGGAAAGTACTGAGAGAGAGAGAACTGGAAAAGGAGGCTTTATGGAGTCAGGTAGAAGCCTGATGCAAGGGAAATGTCCTTGAGTCTACAAGGATGGCCCAAGCTAAGACTCCTGGCAGCAACGGATGAACTGGCCATCCCCTGTGACCGGATTGGTGACTACCTCGGATGTCATTGGAGAGCCTTCATCCAGTGACTAATGGAGGAGGCGGATTCAGAGACCCAAGGTCAGACATTGGGCTGAACTGGGGAGCCCTGCTGAGGGGAGTGGAAAGGGTTTGTAGAAGCCCCTGTGGGTTAAAGACATCTCAGGAAAACCCACAAAGGTTACCCTGGCTTATGGGAACTCAGATTCTGAGCCAACAACCAGGAAGCCTGCATGGGACCCAAGTGGTCCTCTGCATGTATGTTGTGTAGCTTGGTCTATAGTAGGACTCCCTGCAATGGGAACAGGGGCCGTCCCTGGTGTTTTGGGTCTCGGGAACCTACTCTTCATGCTGGATTGTTTTGTCCAACCTTAATACAGAGGGACCCCCTTAGTCCTCAGGCAGCTTGATATGCCATACTTTGCTGATGCCCATGGGAGGCCTGGAGAAGGAGTGGATGGGGGCAGAGAGGTGGGGAGAGGGAGTGAGAAGAGACAGGGAGGGAAATCTGTAGTCAGAATATAAAGTAAATGATTTCTTTCAGATCTATATAGAAACTAAAGAAAAATACGGGGGCTGGAGAGATGGCTCAGTGGTTGGGGGCACCGTCTGCTCTTCCAGAGGACCCAGGTTCGATTCCCAGCACCCACATGGCAGCTAACAACTGTCTGTAGTTCCAGTTCCAGGCAAAACACCAAGGCAAATAAATAAATAAAGTTTTTTTTTTAAAAAAAAAAAAAAAAAAAGAAAGAAAAATACAATCGTAAGTCAAATTCATTTGTTCCTCTGACCTTGTCTCCTTACCTTACAGTTCTTCAGCAGCAATTTTCCTTTTTAATTCTCACTTTTAAAAAAGTCTTTATTATACAAACCAATTTTAAAATTCCTTTTAACTTTAAAGGCAAAGATCTCAGTTTGCCCTGTGTAAGGTCCCTACAGTTGTGGGGAGCTCCCATGGCTGTTAAAGGTAATTAAATAAAGCCATGTCTATGCTCCTACCCCAACATTTCTTGGGGCTTACGCTGAGACTCATCTTCAAGCATTGCTGGTGAGTTTCCCTGTCTGTCATATGATTGATCAAGCTCATTAAAAATGAGTTCTGTGTTCTTTGTTACAGTTTTTCTGAATGGAGACCCACTAAATATTTGAGTACCACTGACACCAGAAATAGATATTTCTAGACTCAGCTCATCATACTCTGCCATTGGGTCATACATAATAACATATGGCTTTTCTGGGGAACATCTGCCTACAGCCTGTCCCCCATGGGACTAGTCTGGCAGATAGACTCAAGAGACACTTGTGTCTCTCAGTCTGACCATCAACTGAAAGAATGAATGCTAAGGATATCAAACTTTCCTTAGGAATCTTATGCTGGAATAGGGAAAGGAGGGGAGAAATCTCCCTGAGATTTCAAACAGTTCTAGCATAGGGTCAAATCATCTTGCAAGGACAGGTTCTGCTGAGAGTTTTTCTTTCTTTCTTCCTTAAACATTTATTTATTATGTGTAAAGTGTTCTGTCTGCATGTGTGCCTGCAGGCCAGAAGAGGGCACCAGATCTTATTACAGATGGTTGTGAGCCACCTTGTGATTGCTAGGGATTAAACTCAGGATCTGAGGAAGAGCAGTCAGTGCTCTTAACCTGAGTCACCTCTTCAGTCCCTAGTAATACATTTTTTTAAAATGGCTCATTTTTGTTTTTACTTTAAAATAGCAACAAAAAAGTCATAAATGCCAAATTTTATCCTGGTTTGGATGTCACCATCCCTATGATATCTTATAAACACTAATATGAGTAAATGCTTTTTCTAAGAAAAAAAATTACAAGCTGCCTGTTGTAGTCACTTAACTCTTTAAGAAGTAATTAATTTAAATTTGGTTAAGAAAACAAAGTTTTAATGAACTTTACCTCTGTCTATTACTGTAAGATATCTAAGATACCATATGTTTCTATGTTATAGATGCAGCCTCCCTAGCTTTCTAAAAGTTACATCATTAAATTTCTCTAAATTGTGTAGTAATATTTTAATAAAGTATTTTGTGAAATGCTGTTTTAAAAATGAATACTGTTGTAACTAAGTTAAAAACAGTATAAGGCTTATATAAACTTTCAAGGTTTATTAAATATACAGATAAAATGAATGCTTAGTTTCCTACTTTTAAAAAAAAAGATTTATGAATTTATTATGTATACAGTGTTCTACCTGCATGTACATCTGCACGCCAAAAGAGAGCACCAGATCTCATTATAGATGGTCGTGAGCAACCATCTTATTGTGGTATTTTGTTTGTGCTCTAACAAATAAAGCTTGCTTGAGAATTGTAGGGTGGAGCTAGCCACTAATTATCCATGGAGATCTGGAGGTCTGCACAGATAGAGATATGGCTGGGGCAGAGACAGGAACTCGGCCCTTTTTTGGTCTGAGGAGTCATAGAGGTAAGAGATGACTGTGGCTTGTTCCTTTACTTCTTTGATCTTTCAGCATTTGCTACTATTGACTCCAGGTTTGTATTATTAAGAGCTATTAGGATTCTAGCTACACCGTGTGGTTGCTAAGAATTGAACTCGGGACCTCTGGAAGAGCAGCCATAGGTTTTAAGTGTCTGAAGCATCTCCCCAACCCCTCTTCATATCCTTTTACTAAACAGACACTTAAAACTGATTAAATTTGGGGCTGGAGAGATGGCTCAGAGGTTAAGAGCACTGACTGTTCTTCCAGAGGACCTGAGTTCAATTCCCAGCAACCACATGGTGGCTCACAACCATCTATGATGACATCTGGTACTCTCTTCTGTAAACTGTATACATAATAAATAAATCTTTTTATTTTGTTGTAACTATGTTTTTCCTTTGGACAAAGCTTTTGCTTTTTTGAATAATCAGTCATTACTTTAGTCATTAAAAAAAGAAGAAAGAAATGGGGGGAAGAACAATTCTGTTTAGAGAGAGAATAGTAAATTACGTAGTGTCTGTAACCCTTTTTTGTTTTAATGTGCATTGGTGCTTTGCCTACATGTATATCTATGTGAGGGTGTTGGATCCTGGAGTTACAGTTGTGAGCTGTCATGTGGGTGCTGGGAATTGAACCTAGGTCCTCTGGAAGAGTAGCCATTGCTCTTAAATCACTTAACCATCTCCCCAGCCCTGTAACGCTTGCTTTAACAGGCAAATGTTTAAGTCTATATAAAATTTGATATGTTAGATTAAAAAAATATATATATAAAAAAACAAGACTCCATTCTGAAACTTTCATGGGAGCTTCAAAAATGTTCATCCTCTGTGCCACTGACAATCAGGCATCCTTAGCTGTTAAACATTTTTTTCACTGTTTATTTCTTAAATGCTATTGTAATTAGATTTTTTAAAAACATTTATGATATGTGTGTTTACCTGGTTTTAGTTCTAAGTGATAAAAATGATTCTAATCTTGGTTTTAATAGCGATATAAATGGAAGAGTTACATCTTTTCATTTGATCCTGCCTGTTTGCTTACTCTAAAATCTACCTTATTTTAAAAACTAATGTTCTAAATTTTTCCACTGCTTTACTGTTTTCTCTTTATTTGGCATAATTTGAATAGAACAAAAAAATCTAGTTTTTAAGTTAAACTTCCACTTTACAAAAAGGGGGACAATACCACAGGAATTCCTTTCAAATTTCCATTTCTAACCATTTGAATGAGAATGCCCAACCCAGTCAGGTATGGATGTTATCATAGCCAAAGTTGGTATTGCAGAAATTACCAGGCCGCTATATGTATATAATCAGGTAATATTTATTATTCCAAAAACACTTACAGTACAAAGGAGATTCAAAGGGGAAAAGAAGCAGCGCACAGGAGAGAGACACTGAGCAGTCTTTCCTAACCACGCTACAGATCCAAAAAGGGGTTGAGTCATCTCTTCATCCAGCTCCGGTTGCTTGACATCAGAGTTTCCTGGGTAACTTCTGATTTCCTGCTACCTCTCTCCCCCTTTTGTCTAAATAAGAAAGTTCTAAACTAAGTGTAAGACTATATACTATAGGGATCATCATAAGGTTGTGTCAGGGGAAGAGAAAGGCACTAACATAAGCAAGGTCACACTACAACTAACAAACAACAAATACAAGGTGCATCTTAATGTCTAGAATGTTGATACAAGGCCATGTACAGGGTTTGCTTCAAAGCTGTTTATCTTGAATAATAAAGTTCTAATACCTGAATATTTTTGCTGAGATGTGAAGTAATAATAACCTCAACTATCCAGTCTTCAACACCATCAAGACCTGAGAAGGAAAATATATTATCTGAAGGTTGGAAGCACGAGAGATTAACTTCCAAGATTTAGGAGAGGACAACGACAGTTAACTACCTGGACAGTCATCCACCACTTCTCTGTACAGTGGAAGCATCCACCTTTTTGGCTACTGGCCTAGGATGTCTGACAAGTCTCTGTAGAAGCAGGGAATTTTCAGGTGAGACCATCTTATCCTGTCCAGGCAGGCTTCTGCAGTCTCTATCCTTCATCCTGCTTGTCCATATCAGATAGTGCGCGGGGCAAGTGCAGTCCTTTGCCCCTCAGGCCATTATTCGCCAAACAAGACAATCTCTTTGTGAAATGTCTGTGATGCTCAACACCACCTTGAGAAAGGAACGGTGATGCCAGGAGTTGTCGTGTCTCTCAAGGCCAAATTCTAGATAACAAAATCTTGAATGCCATATTCTCTCGGTCTATGAAGTGGTTGAAGACGCCTATCTATCTGGCATATTCTAACATGTTTCTAAAAAGCCTGAGTATCCTGACTGTTAGGAGGCAAATCTGAGTAGCCGTAATCTGCAATTCCAGTCAACCAAGAAAGTAAAGCTTACATTGTAAGAATAGGCATTCCAAGAATGAGTGTAAAACTCCTCCATAATAATTTCAAGTATAACAATCTTATGAATATTAATCAAGATACACATTTTATATTAAATGACAATATCCTAACTATATATCATTGTACAAAATATCTAAAAACAAAACAACTTGTGTATATATTACAACAAATGTTATGACCAGCATAAGTAATTAGAGGTAGAAATTGCATTATGGAAATGACAATGTACTTAATACACATCAATGTGCAAAATATTTTAAACAGAGGTAGACACATGCGCAAAACAGGGCAATTATACATTCAACTTTGTATCAATATACATATTATACCAATCAAACATATAACTTTCCCATTTGTATCAATATACAAGCATCTGTGCCATGGCAATTCATTTTTCATTCATCCTTTGGTTAATAGTTGTTTGCAGGTAGATATAATGATCTATTCCCTTTTCTTTCTTTTTACTTGAAAGAATTTCCTACATCTATAATATCATTCTATCCTCTACCCAAGATTAACTTATAACCATCCTATCAGAATGATAATTGTCTATAACCCTCCCTCGGATGACAAACTTATAGGGAGAGGGACGTAGTTTTTTCATTAGGTTGCTTCATGCTGGCTTGTGGGCGACGATATCTCTGTAGGGTCCTGTAAACTAAACAATGGTTAAGTCCTAATGAAGTAACTATAAACATGTATAACCATTCTCATAGTACTGAGTAAATCCAACTAAAATTCTTATTAAATACATGGTATGAAACTGTCTTACAACTGTCCTGAATGGTCTATACATCAAAAGTGATCACTGAGTGATATACAGCAGGTTCCTCCTTTCCCTGTCTCAAGAGTCTTTTTTTTTTTATGGCGGGGGGGGGGGGGGGGGGC
>PVIH01022811.1:0-11540 GCA_004025045.1 Sigmodon hispidus | reverse complement strand
TTTAAAATAAAAGTGTGATAATAATGGTCCTTATATATTTCATCTATCTTCTGTCTCACCTCAGGTGGCTTTTCTGATGTGAGACAGAGTCTCTCAGGTTTTATTTACCAATATGCTTGGGTTTAGAGAGGGAGAAAGCCACTAGCTCCACCTCCAAAGCCAGCCTTTTTCTTGATCAAACCAGGACCACTTTTTTCTTTTTTGATCATTAGATACAGATGTACAGTTGTAAGAATTGAAAAATTACCCTTGGTGCATGTCACTGTCAGGTGTCCTCGTATTCCCCTGTAGCCCTTTTAACACTTCAAAAGTCTGAGCATTCAGCATCCTTTTAATGTCGTGAAGAGGGTTGTATCCATTCTTCTGTAAAAACAAAACTGAGACCCTGCCCCACCTTAGTTAAATGAATGTTCCTTACCACATTTCCAATCATCTTATCGGCAGATGAGTCATTACTCCTTCTCCTCAGGAGGGTTCTCCTTTTTAAATCAGCTCTTTATCAATCTTGTTGGTACTCATATTTTTTCTTTTCCTATGGAAACAAAAGCAAACCCCTACCCCATCGAAGCACATATCCTGGCTTCCATTCTGAAGTTAGTGCATCCTTGAAATAAACAGGTTGATTCAACTCAGAAGTCCTTTCTATTACCCAGTGTCTCTCTGCAGCTGAAGTTCCTTTCTCATCAGCATTAAGAAAGTTTAATGTCAGAAAGGCACTATGTAATCTCTCCCTGGGTTTTTTCATACCACCTTTCTGTTTATGAAGCATCTCTTTCAAGGTGCGATGGGATCTTTCCACAACTGCTTGTCCAGTGGGATTGTGTGGTATCCCAGTAAGGTGCTTTATCTCATAATATCCAAAAATCTGCCTCATTTTCCGGGAAGTATATGCTGGAGCATTATCAGTCTTAATTTGATCAGGAATTCCCAACATGGCCATGGCTTCCAAAAAATGAGTAAGTACAGAATTAGCATTTTCAGAACTCAAAGCAGTAGCCCACTGCATTCCTGAGTAGGTGTCAATGGTATGATGAACATTTTTTTTTTTTAAAAAAAAAAAAAAAAAAAACACTTTATTTAATTATTTGCCTTGGTGTTTGCCTGGAACTGGAACTACAGACAGTTGTTAGCTGCCATGTGGGTGCTGGGAATCGAACCTGGGTCCTCTGGAAGAGCAGATGTGCTCTTAACCGCTGAGCCATCTCTCCAGCCCCCAAACATATTTCATCTTACCAAATTCTGGAAAGTGAAACACATCCATCTGCCAAATCTCATTGCTCTTTGTACCCTTGGGATTACTCCCAGCAGGTAAAGATGGTTGATTGTAAAGGGAATACTTATCACACTTTTGCAAAATTTCCTTGGCTTGATGCCAAGTAATGGAAAAGCTCTTCTTTAATCCCTTGCTATTGACATGATGCTTCTTGTGAAATTCTGAGGCTTCTATCACATTTCCTATTAATAACCGGTCAATCTCATCATTATCCTGTGCCAAAGGGCCAGGAAGGCCTGAATGAGCCCTGATATGTGTTATGTACATCGGATGTGTTCTATTTGTGATGATATCCTACACTATACAAACAAAAAGGTTAATTCTGTATCATCAGGAATGAAGTCACCAGTTTCAATATGAAATTGAAACTCCTGCATAATGAGAGTCAGTTATCAGGTTAAGAGGTCCTGTAAAATCCAATACCATAATAATAGCATGCAGTTCTGCCTTCTGAACAGAATCATAAGGGCTCTGGGCCACCTTACCGAAGTTTTCTGATTTATAACCAGCCTTTCCTGATTTTGTTTGCATCAGTAAAAAATGTAGGAGCTCTAGGAATAGGTTCATCCTATACCACATGGGGAAAAATCCAGTTAGTTTTCTTTATAAACTGAATCCTCTTGCTTCAGGGATATTTATTATTAATCTCTCCCAGAAAGCCACTACAGGCCTTTAGCCAAGGTTCATTGTCTGCCCATAATCGGTCAATTTCCTCATTGGTCAAAGGTAAAACAATTTCTGCTGGATCCTTTCCAGTCAACTGTCGAAGCCTGAATTTACCTTTGAAAATCAAATCTGAAATCTTTTCAATGTACATTTTCATTTGGCCTATGTGTAGAAATATCCATTCTAATATAATATTTTCTCTTTACATTATGACTCCACATCTCCTGCATAGCCTAGAAGGTAGCAGCCTTCTGTTTGAGTCATTCCTGGGATTGGGAGTATTCCCATAGATGAATTGCCTACAATTCCTCTTTATATGGCCTGGCTTACCGCAATTAAAACAAATGATGCTTTGATTTCTTATCCTAACATTAGCAATGGCTTGTCCTACCCAATTTTCCTCATCAGAATGTAGATATCTGACATTCCTTGCAAATTGAATCCATTCTTCTAAGAGTGCACTTCTGATCTTTAGTGGCATGAATTTCTTACACATATTAACATGGTCAAAGACCAAAGAGACTATTAGTTGTGTCCGAACTCCTGGATCTGACACTGCTCTATATACAACCTGAGCCCACCTCTGTAGAAAGTCTGTAAAAGGCGCCTTTGGACTTAGTTTAACCTGGGTATATGACTCAATTCTCTGTCCTGGGTCTAAAACCTTTTCCCAAGCATTTAAGGCAGCAGTACGGCACAGCAACAGGGCATAGTCATCATAAGTAGTCTGAATTGATACATCAGCAAACTGGCCTTCCCCAATGATTTGTTCCCTGGAGATGTTAACATTCTCAGTTTGAGCCCGAGATTCCAAGGCTCTAGCCTCTTCCCTAAAGTAATTCCTCCACAGAAAGCTTTGAAGATCGTTCAACACTGCAGTTGTCAAATTCTTCCAGTCATCAGGAATTACCCGATTCAGTGCCGACCATGAATTTATGTACTGCTTCACAAAATTTGAGTGTACACCATATGTCACTATGGCTTCCTTTATTGTTTTTAGATCCTGCATGTGGATAGGTTCATAATTATATCCCATGTTGTCTGAAGCCTTTCCACATGATTTTTTGTTCTCTACCACACCTGGGAATAGAGTTGGAGGAGTGGGGGGTAGTCCCCTCATTGTAACCAGTGTAGGTAGGGCACCTTCCCTACTGTAGCATCTTTTAAGAGGGGGCTCTGGGTTGTCTTGAGCAGATGTTGCCTCAAAATGTTTTTCTATAATCTCCATACGACCCTCATAATCTTGTAACCTAGCGGTCATGGTCTTTTCCAGTGTTTTAAGGTCCTGTATAAATGACCTTTCCAACAATTTTATAGAGTGGAAAATTCTCTCAGTCTCCACATCTACACGGTTTTCTAGTTTCTCATTACTTTCATGAATGCGTTTTGCTGTTTCCCTAATTTCATCATCAATATAAACTCTGCATTCCTCTCTAACCAATGTAGACCGCTCCTCTGTGGAGGAAGCGAGCTTCTTAACAGCCTTATCAATGTAAAACCTACCATCTTCTTGTGTTTTCTTAGAATACTCATCCATTTCACACATCTTGGCAAGTAATGCTTTCTTAGAATCCTCATTTATCGCACACATCCTAGTGAGTATTTGCTCATCCCTATCCTTGAATCCTTTAAAATAGTTAGGTATAAAATATATTATCACACAAAAAAGCAAAAGAACTCCTGGGTTGAGAAAGCCTCCAAATGCATAATCCTGAAAATAATCCTCTATCACCGTTGTGAAAAAGTGGGTAAAGTTCTGGACAGCTAAAACATCAGACATTATGGGGGGGGAAGCAATTACCTTACTCAGATGTAATGAGGACTTACGGCCAGCAGGTGTCGCAGTTGCACTCAACAGCAGCGGAGCCCAGAACAAAATGGATTCCAATTCCCCTGGAGCAGCCTTTGCCTCCTCCTTCAGCAAATCCTACCGGCGTGCACGCCACCACAACCGGCCGCAGCAGCCAGTGTACAGACGCCCAGTCTCTTAGATTCTCGCTCCCACCGCCGTGCCCTCGCTGGCGCTGCCAGGAGATCGGCGTGGCTGGGAGCACGTCCCTGGAGAGCTTCTTCCCTGAACCCAAAATAGCTGTGGCAGGTAACGTGGCTGGGAGACCCGGCTGGATCCGTGAAAACAGCACCACGTTGAGCTACCAGATATTGTGGAAATTACCAGGCCGCTATATGTGCATAATCAGGAAATATTACTCCAAAAACACTTACGGTACAAAGGAGATTCAAAGGGGAAAAGAAGCAGCGCGCAGGAGAGTTGGCTGAGCAGTCTTTCCTAACCACGCTACAGATCCAAAAGGGGCGAGTCAGCTTTCCCTCCGCGGGTTTTTCCAGCTGGCCACGCCCCTACCGGCTCCGGCTGCGACGTCATCAGAGTTTACCTGGGTAACTTCTGATTTCTTGCTACAGTTGGAGTGAAGAGATTAGTTTATAGGTACAAATAACTATAAATACAGATGGAAATATGTAGTCAATCCAGTTCAAAATATATAAATTTAGGTTATTTTACACAAGTTTATTTCATGTATTACATTCACTCTGTTAAGTCAAACTGTGGGGTTTTTGTTTGGTTGGTTGGTTAGTTGATTTTGTTTTTTGTTTTGTTTTGTTTTGTTTTGTTTTGTTTTGTTTTGTTTTGTTTTTAAACAGGGCTTCTCTGGGTAGCCCCTGCTGTTCTGAAACTAGCTTTTTAGATTAGGCTAGCCTAGAACTCATTCTGCCTCTGCCTCCGGGTGCTGAGATTAAAGGTGTACACCACCACCACCTTCTGGTTCCAAACTGTGCTCTTGATTACTTAATTTTATAGTAATTCTGTGTCAATATAAACATTATGTCAGATTCACAGGATGTAAAAAAAATCAGATTTAGATAAAGATGACTAATAGTTTTGATATGATTCAGTGTTTTGTTTTTTCTTTTAAATGAAACTTTGCCAGTATTATGTCCACATCACAGGGACCCCTCAAAGACCACTACAGAGACCAAGTCCATATGCAAAAGCTAAGAATCTTATTCAGGCTCTAGCTTGGACCCTCTGTGTGTCTAACACATCAGTAAGGTCAGAGAATGCCCAACCCAGTCAGGGTATGGATGTTATCATAGCCGAGGTTGGAGTGAAGAGATTTCCAATGTTTAGAACCACTGATAGGCTCACACTTGGCTAGGGGTATCTTGGTGAAAGGGGATAGTTGTGTGTTGGTCTCAGCGACATCCAGTAATCTTATCTAATGGTTAGAATGTTAGGAATGTCAGGTACTTTCCCCTTAGATGCTGAATGGTGTTCATTTGTGACTTTTCTTGGAACCTGGTGCTGCCTGCCAGTAAATGTAAGACTCAGACCTGCTCTCTGGCTGGTTTTTATTAAGCCTATCATGGCAGTTGTGTGGTCAAGCTGTTCTGGCCCCCACAACCAGCTGTTCCTCTCACCTGAAGATGGCTGTCCTGTCCATTACTCTGCTTTCCGGCTACAAGGAATCTTACAACATTTAACTTATGACATGTGGCGCCAGCTACAAGGGACCTTACAACATTTATCATAGAACATGTGGCCCCCCAGGCATAAAATGTGATGTTTGGCTAACCGGGGGAGCTGTGAATGAAAACTGCAAAGAAGTGGTGTCTGCAGAGATTAGCGGATCAGAATTTCAGCACTGGGGTTGGAATGTTGCAGGTCCAAAAGCCTATGTTACCCACCTGAACCATTCCTTGCCCATGTCTGTGGTGAAACTAGTATTTTGTGACAAATAGATCTATTAGCTTAGTTCACTAGCTTCCAACCGATCCAAAGCTAAGACTGCCCTCAGGTAATATCTTGAGGCTTTAGAAAAGCTTCCCCATCTTGCTGAAACTCATCTCTCTGATGTGCCGCCAATGTACTTTAGACTTGCCTTGATTAATGATGCTCTCCTGTAAGTCTGTAAAACTTCACAGAATTTCTCCCATCCATAATCACACGAAATGACTCCAGAATAAGCTCTCTTTAAAAACAACAAAATTCAGGCTGGAGAGATGGCTCAGCAGTTAAGAGCACTGGCTGTTCTTCTGGAGGACCTGAGTTTGACTTCCAGCATCCCAGCTTACAATTGTCTGTAATTCCAAGATCTGACACCCTTACACAGTTATACATGCAGACAAAACACCAATTCACATAAAATACAAATAAATATTTTTAAAAAATTCTACTTTCATACAAGCAGATCAGTTGTACCTTTTTCCTGTTATACAGAAACTCTGGGGGCTGGAGAGATGGCTCAGCGGTTAAGAGCACCGTCTGCTCTTCCAGAAGACCCGGGTTCGATTCCCAGCACCCACATGGCAGCTAACAACTGTCTGTAGTTCCAGATCCAGGCAAACACCAAGGCAAATAAATAGATAAAGTTTAAAAAAAAAAAAAAAAAAAAAAAACCTCTGAGTGTTCATTCTCGATCCTTTCTTCCCCCTTCCTTTCCTCTTAAGATTCCACCTACTAGTCTATAATAAACTTCTAAAATTCCCCACCATGGTCATGAGTGCCATCTTTGAATTTGCAAGACAGGGACTCAAAAGCCAGGAGAGGTTGGTGTTTTGATTTGATATCGTGTTTACCCGGTATGGCTGGCAGAATAGAGAGGGGTCCCGTGCCCCATGTGGGCTCAGTGCAAGGCAGCTGTACAGCAGGAGACACTTACGCTGAGTCTACATAGAAAAACTTTATTATTATGAAGAGAGAGAGGAGAGAGAGAGAATGGAAAAGAAAGAGAAGAGAGTGAAGGGGTAGGGCATGTCCTCTAACTGAGTGGGAGAAATGAGGGATAAAAGAGAGTCTGCAGTGGGAATCCTTAAATGGAGTTTGATGTCAGAAGTCAGGGCAGGGCCAGGCTGATTGCCATTGGCCAGGTGTGGCTTCAGGGACTGCAAAAAGCTCATGTATCAATAAGATGAACTCAAAGAGTTGCATCTGGTGAGTCCCCACAAAGAGCCATAGGCAGTCTCAGCCAGTGGTGCTGCTCAGAGAACAAGGAACCTGTAGGAGACAAGACCTAGAAGGAGAAACTTGGATCACTGTTGGGGAGGGGGCTGTCAACCCTCAAAGGAGATCAGAGAAACCTTAGATTCCCATCTCCTTCCTCTTCCCCCTGTTTCTCTGCCACCATGCAGTGATGGGCCTCATCTACCACTTGACCTGCCATTAATCTACCAGTTGAGCCAAATTTGAAGCAGGCTTTAATTAAATACCTACCAGGTGGATGGACTTGGGCCAGGTCCATCACTGCATTCCCAGAAAAATGGCCTTGAATCAAGTTTTTAAGAAGGCCAACCCCCCCAATTCCCATCTCCTATCAGGTCCAATCAGGGGTGTTACATCCTGTCCTATTTCCTGTCTGTGAACCTCCTGCCCATATGTGATCAGGCACATCTGGTGCAGATGGGTCAAACAAACTTGTTTGTGGGGAATGAAAACTTGTAGCTTGATATCTCCCATAAAAAATAGACATAGACTCCAGCATTTCAGGAACTGTGGGTCCTTGGGCAAGGGGCTTGCAGATTAGAGGCCTCTTGTTTTCATAAATCTCTAAAGCACAGTAATTAAAATGTAAAATGTAATTTTGGCTCTCACAACACTGCCTGTGACTTACTATGCCACTACAGTCAGAGCAACAGGCCAACATACCAAGGGCTTAAACTTTAGAAACCCTAAAGCAAAACATCAACCTTGCTGCTTTTTACATGGATTTCCTCAGGTATTTTGTCACAGTAATGGAAACATAGTAGTAGAGTCAGAACCCATTCTAGACACAGGAAGAAAAGGAAGAAGGAAGGGGAACCTGCAGAGAGGTAGGAAGGGGCATGATGCACACTGGGAATCTGACATTAGCAGCAGAGGGCTTTAAACTGGACACAGCACACTGATTATGCACATAAGAGTTGATTTGTGCTCCTTTGGGTCTTGGCTCCAAGATGACCAAAAAAAAAAAAAGAAGAAGAAGAAGAAACAACGGTCGTGCCAAAAAGAGCTGTGGCCATGTGCAGCCAATTCACTATACAAACTGAGCCCGGTGTGTGCCTAAGGACAAAGCCATTAAGAAGTTTGTCATCCAGAATATTGTAGAAGCCGCTGCTGTCAGGGACATATCTGAAGCAAGTATTTTCAACGCTTATGTGCTTCCCAAACTCTAGGTCAAGCTTCATTATTGTGTGAGCTGTGCTATTCATAGCAAAGTCGTTAGGAATCGGTCTCGTGAAGCCCGCAAGTACTCCCGTCACGATTTAGACCTGCTGATGCTGCACCATGACCTCCACCAAAGCCCATGTGAAGCAGTGGCTACATAAAGACTGAAGGAAAAAACACCTTGGAAAAATAAAATGGGGCTTATACTTAAAAAAAAAAAAAAAAAAAAAAAAAAAGAGTTGATTTGTTCCCACCTGCTGGGAAGAGCCTGGGATATTCAAACAGGCTTGGAAAGAATTGCTCAAAGCATTTGGATTTCTCCCAGGGCATCATGGGTCTGCAAACAGCCCAAGGGCCCCCTTATCTCCCTTAATTAAACTTTAGAAACCCTTAGAAGAAAAAGTTCATATTGAAGGGTGCAGACTGTGGAGCCCGAGTGAGCTCCCATTCAGACTGAATAGGATGTGGTGACATAGACAGGTCTGTGGGGCAGCTCAGTGCTCAGCCAGTCATTCCCAGGGCTGCCAAGCCTCAGGTAATTCAGACAGAAGCAAACCTACAAGGACTGTGGGCTGGGCTTATCAGACAAACGGATGGGGTTTGGAGCATGGAGGTTTAATATTCAGATGATTGCTGACCCTTACAGAAGAGCTTTGGGGATTGCTATTGAGATGTCGGCCTCAAGGACCCTCACAGCTGGCTCTCAAATGCTCTAGAAGCACTGCTGTGACCTTATGCTGGAAGATGCCCCTCATGCCTAAGCTGGTGCTTGCTCCAGGAATACAAGCTGCTGCAGCTATATGGTGAGAGTGTGGCCAACTCCTCTGAAAGAACACACAGCCTTAGGGGCAGGAGTGGACTATATAGTCTCTGGAAGCCAACTGGGAGAGAGTCAGCTCCCACATTGGTAAGCAACTCCTGGGCTGTCTCCACCACTGTCCCTGATTAGGGTAGAGGTGGCCTTCTGATACTAAAGAACCAGATGCCTGATGGGACATAGAGGGCAGGGAAGGCTGATGAGACAAAAGAAAAGGCATCCAGAAGTTTCTTCAGCTGTTTTATTTTGTCAGGCCTGGAGCAGGGGTAGCCTCAGACAGACAGGTGAGCCACAGATAGAAGTTTTCAGAGTGGTGCTTAGCTTAAAGGTTGACAGACCATGGTAGCTAGCAAAGCTCTGTGGGCCCATCACAGAATCTGGAGCCAGATTGATTGCAGAAGGAGGGCTTGACAAGACAGCAGGGTTATACAGATCCTGGGTTTTATGGAAGTTCCAGCATCATAACCCCTCCAGCCTACCAGAATGGGGGCATTTTCCTCACTGGGTGCTGAGAACCGGTCGGCGTCAGGTGTTTCTTCCTTTTTCTTCTTGATCCAGTTGGAAAAGTAGGAGACTTTGGTGAAAATGTTGGGGCTGGAAATTGGCTCTAGACATGCTGCCATCCAGCTGGCCAGCCCTATCACATACCAGTAGCCATCCAGTGAGCAGACGAGAGGCCCCCCAGAATCTCCCTGAGGACAGAGAAGACATGGTTAGTGGGTCCAGGGAGGAAGGACTCTGGGAAGCAGAGATCTCTACAGCTCTCTTGAGTAATGCCATTTGGGTCCATGGAATCATTTTGGTTTTTAATTAAAACATAAGAGACCTGGGGGGTGCGCGCTGGAGAGATGGCTCAGAGGTTAAAAGCACTGACTATTCTTTCGGAGGTCCTGAGTTCGATTCCCAGCATCCACATGGCAGCTAACAACTGTCTATAATTCTAAGATCTGACACCCTTACACGGTTATACAAGCAGGCAAAAACACCAATTCGCGTAAAATTAAAAAATAAATACTTTTTAAAAAAGAAACCTCTCTGGTAAGTATCTTCAAGGCAAAATCATAGAATTCTACTTACTAATGCTGCAAAGGGATCTTGTACAATACCTACCTGACACAATCAGGGAGTTTTACTATGTGAATGGCTATCTGTCCCACTTCCCACATGGGAGAGGAAGCCTATAAGGACACATGGGTGGCCTGCAGCTAGGATTAGACAGACAACTGAACTCAACTGCAGTGTGTGTGTGTGTGTGTGTGTGTGTGTGTGTGTGTACCTCCCCACTTACTCGGCATATGGATTTCCCTTTGTTGATGTCCCCAGCACATATCATATCTTCTTTTATAGTTTTATATTGAATGGTGCTGATTTCTGGAGTCACAAAAAAGGCTTCACATTTCTTGTCATCCAGAAGGACGACCTCTGCATCCTGCAGAGGGAAGGGTGCTGGCAGGAACTCTGTGGGAGGGGGTTCATTTGTGAGAGGCAGCTAAGGGAAGAAGACACCAGCTCCTCCTCCAGGATGATTGGGGGCAGAAGGGGGCAGGGGTGGGGAGGCAACCACTCTAGGGGAAGGGCTCTGACAGGCATGCAGTGACCAGGGGAAATGGCATTCAAGAGCAAGCAGAGGGGCTGTGGAAGACAGAAGCAGACTGGAAGTTGGGGTGACCCCAAAAGTCCTAGTGTGGGGGCCCCAGGCAGAGCCTCATCAGGCTAGGGGACTGAGACTGCACCCTGAGGACACAGAAGCCAAGGAAGGGCAACTCAGCTGTTAAACAACTATGGCAGCTCTGTGGAACCCAAGCAGGTCAAGGAGATTCTGTGGAGACTGCAGGCATCAGTGGCATGGGACATTGGCCAGAAATGTTTAGAAGAATGACAAAAAAAAAAAAAAAAAAAAAAAAAAAAAAAAACTAGCCAATCACAAGGAGAAGCTGGACCCGGAGACATGGATTCTGTTCCAAGTGCTCTCACAGACCATGCCTAGGGTCACCTCATAGGAGCAGTGACAGCAGCATGGCTCACTTCATTCAGGGCCCACTGTGCGGTCAGGAGAGGGCATGGCAGAAATGGCTGAAGGTCCAGTCTCTTAGGAAGGCCAGATTCTCTGCTCTGAGCTGCCCCAGCCCACACCTTCTCTCTGTGTTCTACTGTCATCTCCTGACCAGACTGGAGACCTCCCTGCCCTGACATAGAGAGTGAAAGTCCACCCATCTGATGCTGGTGAGACACTGTTCTCGTGACTAGCCTGTGAGATTGACACCTAGAGACTAGGGGAGGGGTGGACACCCTGACCCTGACCTCAGAGAAACATCTGCCTCCAAGCCTTCTCAGGGCTGCTTTGCCAGACTGTGACCCTAAATTTCATGTCAAATTTATATTCACTTTATTTAACTTGCCATTGTACTGTTATAAGTCACAAGCATTCAGTTCTGTTCCTTTCCAAGGACTCTGTACTCTCAATGTAAACATCTACACTTGTCCCTTGCTGTGAGAAGGCTCCTCCTATGGTCCAGGATAGCAAACTCCGAAGATACTGGGTTCCCTCTGCATAGTGTATGCAGAGATCCTGTGCATATCTTCCTGTGCATAGTGTATGCAGAGATCCTGTGCATATCTTCCTG
>PVIH01022810.1:0-26307 GCA_004025045.1 Sigmodon hispidus | reverse complement strand
TATTTATTAAAAAAAAAAAACACACAGTAAAAAGAATTTAAAATGTGGAAGAGTTAACAATAACTATATAGAGGATAAGAATGATAAGCATGGCTTATCAAGGGTAGACATACAAATAAGATTGCTACACCTATATTTTCTTTGTGTTCATCTTTCCCTCTGAATTTTTTTTTTTTTTCATCCCTGTATATCCTTATTCCGGGTCTTAATGAAGTACTGAACTTACCTTGTGCATCCGCCCTGCCTACCTTGAATCTGTCCCCTGAAGACAGCGTTAGATTCTTAATGAAGTACTGAACTTACCCTGTGCATCCACCCTGCCTACCTTGACTCTGTCCCCTGAAGACAGCGTTAGATTCTTAATGAAGTACTGAACTTACCTTGTGCATCCGCCCTGCCTACCTTGAATCTGTCCCCTTTTGCACTCTCCAGGATAGACGGAAAGAGAATCCACTGCTTCTAAAACCTCCCCACTAAAGACAGGTAGAAGCTTCACAAAAGCAGCTAAAAGGACCATGAAGTTGGAAACACTGGCATCTAGCCACCTTCTTTTTTAAAAAAAAAAAAAAAAAAAAAAAAAAAAACTTTATTTATTTATTTATTTATTTGCCTTGCTGTTTGCCTGGAACTGGAACTACAGACAGCTGTTAGCTGCCATGTGGGTGCTGGGAATCGAACCCGGGTCCTCTGGAAGAGCAGACGGTGCTCTTAACCGCTGAGCCATCTCTCCAGCCCCTCACCTTTTTTTTTTTTTCTTAAGTTTCATCTTTGTTTGCCAGAGGCAAGATCTCAGTATTCCTTTATTACTTTACAATAGGAATACCAAGGATCAACTCAGTCCTATATATTTAATGCTCTTTTCCTGTCATCCTGAGGTTTATCCTTTCTTTACTCAGCATTAGAACTTGAAGGACAATAGTTTATTTTTGAGAATTTCCCAATAAGACTTTGTATGAAGAACTAAGACTCTATAGTAAGCAAGAAGAGGGTGGAGGCAGTGCAGATCCAGTCATTTCTAGTTGTTCTTTGCTTAGAAAGTCTGGCTTTCAAAATGTCAAAAAATGGAAAAGAAATGAGTAGCTGACAATGACTTTGGCTGGTTTTTTTTCTTCCTTTCCTTTAATTTTATGAAAGTCCTTTGAAATATGTTGGGTTAGTTATAAACACTTTTCCATGATTGTTTTTAATTTGTTAAGGTCATAAATAAATACCATATGTTCCTGAAAATAAAAATAAGCAATGCATCCATTCCCCATGATCAAACATATATATGACAGCATGATGGATTGATATTTTTTCATAGAAGAAATAAAAGGAAAAGTTAATTTATAATTGTTTGCAAAAGTAAAAAATAGTGTTACACAAAGGTTTCATTGTAATACCAATAATGATAATCCCTCCATTCTACAATACATTTTTAAAGTTTTCTTTCTGTGCTTATTGTGAGCCATTTGGACATTTGTCTTCCTTATGTTAACAAAGTGTGGTGGGACCTGGGAGAATGGAGCCAAATATGAGGTGTAATAAAGTCTCATGCAATAGTCCACTTCATTTGAAGCATCAGCCAATTTATACTCTGAGGGTTAAGAGGAGTCACATGAGTGAAGTGTATAATCACAAGGGCAAGCTGCACTGGATGGACAAGCTGCATGTGACAAAAACATTTTTTCATACAGGTAATAAATAGCCAGTTGTAATTGAATAAACCAAAATAAGCTCACTCCTAACCACTCTACCTGAGAAGAGCATGAGAACACATTCTAGGAACAATTTTGTGTTTTTGAAGAAACTGAGGTCACAAGAATCTTGTCTTGTTTTCTTGGAGTTTTCTCACAGGCACTCAGAATTCTCCTCACATGACTCTACTCTTAGACTGTGTTCCAACAATAAAGCACACCAGCTAGAAAGTACAGTCGTGAGTTTCAAAGTCTTGTTCTACAGCCACCTTCACGTAATGCTTCCTCTTTCCTGTAACAAGCACGCCCAAACCTCATTCTACCTCAGCTTGTTTGTGGAGCTCCTTACCTCTTTCTGTCTTGTCAAAGGCAGTGGTACTTGCCCACTGGTCCAGTGACTAAATGAAGTCATATTTATATGTTGTTATAGAAATATATTTTTATGAACATTATTGTTATTCCTAGTTTATGTTTGACTCAGCCTGGAGTGACAGGCTTTACAGGACTAGATTAGTTAATCATTTCCTTTTCAGAATTATGCTAATGGGATTAGGTTTCAGATTTTGAAAGCTAGAGATGTTTGAAGGCCACATGACTGGGGAAGCATGAAAGGCCTTGCACACGTGTGCCTTTGTTTCTATTTATTGACACTCTGAACTTTTGTTTCTTGATTCCAGGAAGTCATCTCCTATTATTCCCAATATTCCTTAGATGAAAAGATGCGCAGCCATATGGCCCTGGACTGGATCATGAAGGAGCGTGAGTCACCAGGAATTCTCTCTCAAGAGCTACGTGCGGCCCTGGGGCAGCTTGAGGAAGCCCGGAAGGCAGGGCAAGAACTACGGTTTTATAAGGAAAAAAAAGAAATTCTGAGCTTGGCTCTGACTCAGATCTATAGTGACCCTGACCCTTCCTCACCCAGTGATGACCAGCTGAGCCTCAGGGCTCTGTGTGGCTATCATTAGCAAGGCCAGGTCTCAGGTTTCCTGAGGACTTTCACATCAGGAATCTCATTGTCAGCTTGTCAGAGACTTTAGCATGATGGTCACTAACTGAAGGGTGTGCTATTCCTTACTCATTTTGTTCACAGAATGAGAGAGTAGGATTGGTCCAGATCCCAAATTTTTACTTCATGTATGTTTTCAAACATGTCCTTAGTGGTTCTACTTCATAATGAAAGAATGACAACTGAGCTGCTTGGAAAGTGTTATTCAGGGTTAGGTCCAATCGAAAGCCTCGCTGATATGTGCCTTGTTTCACACAGGGATCCAGTATAGAAGCCTTCAAAAAACAGCAGCAGGACTAGGAAGATAGCAACTTTTTTTTTTTTAAAGATAGGGTTTCTCTATATCTCTGGCTGTCCTGGAGCTCATTCTGTAAACCAGGCTGAACTCAGAGATCCACCTGCCTCTTCCTCCTAGTGCTTTAAAGACATGTACCTCCATCACCTAGCTGATAACAGCTTTTAAAATACATAAGTTTAAATAAATAGTACAGATTTTTTGAAAAAATGCACAAAAGTCAGCATAGAGCATTCCTAAAAATTATTATATTCTCATCAATTGTGAAATTAGTTTTAAAAACAAAATTATCATATATCATATTTCTCAGGCAAGAGGAAATTAAGCTATGTAACTTCCCAATTACAATTTTCAAAGAAGGTAAATGTATATAATGTTAGATCGATTTCATCTTAAAATGTTATTTTGACAAAGATCTCATCGCTGCCCATAATGAGGCTCAATGTCATCTAGAAGAGAAGGAATTGTGATTTTTTGTTTGTTTGTTGAATAAATTTTTAAGTGAAAGAAAATTTTTACTTAATTTTTTTTACAAAATCTTTAGCATTTCAAATCCAGCACATTTCCACATGTTGGCTGTGATCTTTATATGTGGTACACCTTTACAGTATTTGTAGCCTTTGACAATGTCTACCTCAAAAGAATGGCATCTGATTAGATACAAGAACAGGGCTTGGATGGGTCAACATCAGACTTACCTTCTGCTTCATGATTATAACACCATACAAATTCTGTGACCTGAAAATGATGGAAAATGATCCTTTTCTTGGAATAGGACCAGAAGCTTCAGCAAAAGTAACAAAGATCACAGCCATGGCTGACCCCTTCTAATAGCAAATCAGCTTCAGCCAAGATATTGTGCTGACAGAGCATCACCACACACACACACACACACACACACACACACACACACACACACACACACACACCTATAACACTGGTACAGAGAAGCCTAAGTGAGGAACAAAACAAACACTGCCTGTCTTATTCTCAATACTACACTGTGAAAAGGAACTAAAATAAAGGAGTCTCTAAGTACATGAAGCCTGGAAGCTTATTGTTGTTATTATGAACTCTTGAAAATCAAATAAAAAGCCACAGGTCAGCTCACACACACACAAAAAAATATAACTACTTCAGAAAATGTATGGACCACACCATAAAATTCATGGATTGTCCCAGAGCGTCATTGGCCGTTAGTTTAGAAATTACAATTTTAAAAGCATACATATTCTTAAATTTTACACCAGAGACCCAATATATCTTAGATCTAGCCCATAGGCCCTACTTCTAAGATAATTACCATCATTCTAAAATAAAGAATTGTATTGTTTGGATAAAGATAGTTTAATTTTCGCAAAATCAAAATATACTATGTTGTTATGAAAAAACAAACTAAGACAAAGTAGCTATTAAATGTAAGCAACTGTATCAGAATATTGCAGATTTAATAAAATCATTGCCTCTCCAATATTCTGAATTTGGTTATCCACTTTTTCTAAAGCTACAGTTCACATGGGCTTTTGCTCTATATTAACTATTTCCAGCAAAGGAAAAGAAGTTCTTAGTTTTTCAATGTGAACCTGATCACCTCAGTCTGAATACAACAAATGGGAAACACTCAAAAGTTCATAGCTCTCCTATTTATTTAGGGAAAAATGTTTTTAGCCAAAAGAATTATTCTAGTTGACTATAGTCGAGATGTTTTAGAGTTCTTTTTTTAAAAAGATTTATTTATTTATTATGTATACAGTATACAGAAGAGGGTACCAGATGTCATTATAGATGGTTGTGAGCCACCATGTGGTTGCTGAGAATTGAACTCAGGACCTCTAGAAAAACAGTCAGTGCTCTTAACCTCTGAGCTATCTCTCCAGCCCCGTTTTAGAGTTCTTATTTTATTGTATAATGCTTTTCTCTGTAGTCAAAGCCTTAAAGAAGAAAATCAGCTTCAACCCGATTTTTGGTTTTCTCTAACTTTTCTAAAAAAGAAAAAGTGTACAGTAGACACATGGGAATCAGTTTACAGTTTGTCAGCTAAGAAACAAAAGAGGAATACAGGAAGACGCTATGACAAAATACAACCCTGAAAGACACACTTTCAGTGAACTACTCCAATCAATATCCATGTCCTATGAACTTCCAACAATACTATCATATTATAAATCCACAAAGACATCAATCCATTAATTGGGTCAGAGCTGTCAAGGCCTAATATTCCTGGAATTGCCATTACAGACTAATCTAATTTCCTAGGTGTTTCTCATTATAACCAAACACTTTATCAGATCCAGATTCTGCCCCAGAGTATATGTGGACTCTTATTACATGTGAACCATTTGCACAAGAATCACTTGAAGTCTTTGTTTAAAAAATAAGCTCCTGGACGATATTGCAGAACTACTGAACAAGTTCTAGGAGATTCTAGGTTATTTAGCCACTTCCTTCCATGCTTCTGACTACACTTCAGTCTTTGATATTCTAGACGGAAATTACTTAAGTCCTTCACTGAGCAGTGTAGCCTGGTCTCTCAGGCAAAAACCTAGAAAGAAATATTTTCTGGAAGCTAGAAAACAGCAGAAGGCGCAGAGAGATAGCTTTGTTTTACTCTCAAAAGAGCACCTTGGCATCAATAATCAGTATGACTTTTAACCACCCCACTAGGAACCAAATCATCACTATACCTATCTATAAGCTTTGGTAAAATACTCTTCTTTTAATAGAAATAAACTTAGGTCACATTTTTGTCTGGGAGCAAAGCAGGTGTTAGGAAAATGAGTAAAACATTTCCCTGAGAGCTGTTGATTTCTAATGAATTCTTGTTTCCAGTGGGAAATGCCATATCACTGTTTGCAGGCAGTTCCTAATTTGGGCATAAATTGTGTTCCATAACTTTATTTGTAAACAAGTTCATTCACTCTGAGGGTGGTGTGTGTGTGTGTGTGTGTGTGTGTGTGTGTGTGTGTGTGTGAGTAAGATAAGAATTGGTGAAAAGTTTCTCAGGCAAGACTGCTTAACTATGGAGTCCCTAAAATTTTGATGCATGAAACCTAACATGGTCCTGATAAACCAAGCAATTGAAATTTTTGCTCAGTGGTAGAGCACTGCCCTGGTTTGGTCTCCAGATCCAGAAAGTAAAGCAAAGAATAGTGGAGTTATAGTTATAGTTAGGGCCTCATACTAAAACACCTACCTGGGGTAGATTTCTCACTTCAAGATTGTTGTCTTTCCTTCCTTCCTTCCTTCCCCTCAGTGCCCCTACTTAATTATGGTTTCTTTTTACCAACTTTCTAAAAACAAAACAAAACAAACAAACAAACAAACAAACAGAAGGCTTTTTCTACCAGAAAAACAAATCAGGATATGACATCTCTCAATACATGGTTTTTCACAGGTGTTCAAACACATATGCTTTATTGCTCGTGTTTCAGGATCTACTTTCTTAAGATCTGTGTCTATTTTTATTTTATTTTTTTTCAAAACAGGGTTTCTCTGTGTACTCCTTGCTGTCCTGAACTTACTCACAGAGATCTACCTACTTCTGCTCCTGAGTGCTGCCTTTATGGGTTCAATTACCAGAGGTAAAATGGCAAATTCTCAGGACATTTAAAAAAATTTCCTCCTCAAGGACCTTCAAAGACAGCACAAACAATAGAAGAAATGCAGTCTCTACAAGCAGAAATTGGGGAAAAGACTTCTGGGTAGACAAAAGCAACAGATGTATTCTATAAATACACTTTATCACTTCCTAACATTAAATCCTTCCTCAAATGATAAACTATCATTATTGAAGATACTCAAAAGAATATTCTCCCCAAAAGGGAAGTCCAAAAATGCTTCCAAACCAATCACATAGGAATACATAGATGCCCTGAGGACACCTAAGAGTATGTTGCTCATTTATATGTAAGAGTTCTGTTACCATGGAAACCTAATCACTCTTATTACTCTGCAGTCACACTTCATATATTTTCAGAACTGATGAATTGATGTTATGCAAGTGAGTCAGAACATTTCCTCTAGTCTGTTTCTTTCTGCTGCACACTGTCTTTCATTATCAGTGACTGCTAATGAGCCTTAATAAAAAGGAAAATAGTTATCCCAACAAGTACAAACAGTTGAAGCAAAAGTGCATAGTTCGATAACTCAGACCCTTTCTTCGTCTCCGTTTTGAGACTGAATTATTTAAAAATCTTAAGCATGTTTCTCTGACATGTGAGTTGTGACTTAGATGGTCATAACATTATATGTGAAACCAGTTATTCTGAGGTGATTTCTTGTGTCTACCAAGACATTGTATTAGTTCCATCAATGATTTGCTGATAAAACCTGGAAGTAAATAAGTGTCAAAGCTGGTTTCCATGGAAAAATTTGAAAACACAGATGATCTATTGAAATTCCAGATTGCTATGAAAACTGAAAAGTTAAAAAAAAGATGTTTTACCCTTTGAGTTAATCAGTAAAATGATATGGGCTATCATCTATATATCTATTATCTGTCTAAAATCTATGTGCTCACCTATAAATATCATTTACCATCTCTGCCTATTTGTCTATTGGTAAAAAAAAAAAAAATCTCGAATCACAAGATCACTAGTGCAAATGAATTAAAAAAATAAGAGAGGAGACTTCAAATATCATAAGTGCCAAAATATAGTTCCTTTTATTATAAATGATGACATTTGTTAAAGACAAGTTCAGTAAATTAAAACAACTTTCCTTTAACTTTGCCTTTGATGTAGAACATTCTTATTGGCAATATGTTTGGGATCTTCTTTCATTCCTCCCTGTTAACCAAGGAAATTATCTTCTTGCCCAGTTTACCAACTGTCTGTGAAAAGCCTAGGGGACTTGGCTGGCACTCTGTGGAAAAGAGGATTCAATGGACTGTGTCTTGCCACATGTGCAGCTTCATCCCAGACATTACAAGTGTCACACATGTTGACAGCAGGATTTACAGGGCCTAAAATAAATGGCCTCGAACAAAGAATAAAAAGTCAGAAACTGTATATCCAGTTAGAAAAGAGCATGTCAGAGTTATGCAAACAATCCCCAGCTGGAAGGCTCCTCTGAGATAGTTTTTATTTATCAGAGACTTTTCTTCTTCATAATCAGACATTTATTCTCCACATACCTCCTTCCCTCTCCCTCCCAAAACTTGTCACCGCTACCCAACTTCCCACACCCTTCTTCAAACTTCATTCTGTCAGTTACGCTTATAATGAAAATGACTGTTTTCCTGTTAATCTCTCCTTTTATGTATTTTATTTTCAAAATTTCAGAACAGAATTCTTTCTCACAATACTTAGTGCCGAACAGAAAACTTTGATTCTAAGTCTGCAACCTTATTTTCCCTTCAAGCCTGAGAAGCCAAATCTTTGCTGCATTCAATTCAGTTTCTTTCTCATATTGTCTAGTTACACATTCCATTTGTTTGATTCAAATTACTTTGTAGTCACATTTAGAATTAAGTTCTGTAGGACTAATTAAAGTAAATTGGCTTTTTAGTAATAGACATTCTCATTTACATTTACTCCCAATATAGCTAATCTTTCTCTCTCTCTCCCCCTCTTTCTACCTTTCCTCCTCTTAGTGTTATGGTTTATCATTCATCATTCAAAAACAATATTACATGTGTGTCATTTATGAATTCAACACCCACCCCAGGGCCCTGCAACCAAGTACATTGCCAGAAGACACTCAAGCACTGGCCCTGGGGCCCCAGAACTAGTAGGATGAGCAAATATATGATGGAGGGATAGGAAGGATGGAGTATAAATATGTGGTAGAGAGGTGGGAGAGAAAGCCAGGCAGAGCAGTTTATGCACTGTGAAGAGAGGTAGAACTGGAGATGAGGCAAGGAACAGGTGGCTATAAGAAGCCTATGCAATCACCTGAGGTGATGTCAAGCTGGGCTACCCCCAAGAGCCATGACTGAGTCCATAGCCCTACCACAGCCCAGGTCTGTATTGATGTCCATGGCCCATATTGACACCAAAAGTCATTCAGCTGCCCATTGTCTGGGCTGCTATCTGAGACCATTTTGATGTCTGGGAGCCATGCTGCTGCCTGGTGCTAGTGGCCCTGTCAGAAGAGCGGCAAGTGGCACTTGAGCTTCAGGATTTAGTGTACCAGAATGCAAGGCACTGATGGGTAAATCTTGCATTAGACAAGGCCCCAAGAGCTTAGGCTCCAGAACGTCTCTTGCTATTGTTTTGTCTTTACATGTTTGCCACTGCCATTTTACTTTGGTATCTGGCATGGTGTAAATAGATGTAGGGGAGATTCCCATTGTCTTTTAATGTAGTGTGATTGCCTCATGAAAATATCCCATTCTACTGGGTAGTTTTACATTATTTGTATTAACTTAGACAAAGATCATCTAGCACAGAAGGTAAGTAGTATGTCTCTGTTTAAGAATTATTAAACTCTTGGACTGAAAGGCTGACGTTAAGAGGAATTGCTGCTGTTGCTGAGTTAAGTTACCAGCATTCACATTGGTTAGGTCACAGTTGCCTGCAATGCCAGTTCCAGGGAATCTGATGCCCTCTCCTGGCCTCTAGACTAGCTGCGCTTAAATCTTCACACATACACAGGAATAAAAAAAGTCTTAAAAGAGAACTAATGTAACTTTCATTTAAATTGTGATCAGTTACACACCTGTATCTATATAAAGGTATGCATATGGATTTATAAAAGAGGTTCTCCACTTGGATATTGAAGAAATTATATTTATAAAGATGAAGATGATTTGAAAGGCATATTTACATCAAACTGAAAACACTTAACTCCAGTTACAATAGATTAAGAAGAAAGAAAGCTATATTACGCACTGAGAGTTGAGATCTTAGCCACTACCCAGAGTTCCTCAAAGAAATGTTTTCCAGAAGTGAGGAATGAAAGATTTCTGTAATAACTTCGCACATGGACAAATGCTCTTCATTCTATAGTGCTCTTTATTGTTCTGCTTTTCTTCTTTTTCTCTCTCATTACAAATTCCAAAGCGTGTGTGTGTATATATACATATGTATGTATATCTATTTATTAACAACTTGTTAGTAAGAAAAAAAGGCTACAAGGTAATTTTTTAGGATCACAAACATTCTTTGTAGATATGATAAGACTCACATCTAGCAATATTTTGTCAGTTTAATTGACAGCACCTACAGTTGTTAAAGTTCCAGCCTATCTCTTAAAGGGACAGATACAAGATTTACAAACAGAAGAAACTAAATCATTGAGAGATCTAAGAAAGAGGCAAAGATTTCATGTACATTTCTTTTTTTTTTCAAGATTTATTTATGTATTATGTACACAGTGTTCTGCCTGCATGTTTGCCTGTAGGCCAAAAGAAGACACCAGATCTCATTACAGATGGCTATGAGCCACCATGTGGTTGCTGTGACTCAGGACCTCAGCCTGTGCTCTTAACTGCTGAGACACCTCTCCAGCTCTCTAATCTACATTTCTTAAGTGTAACTAATAATATCTGGATACTGTTAGTCAGTTAACAGCCTTTTTCTATTAATCACCTGAATCTCAGGACCTAGACTAATCACAGGTTAGTCTACTGAGCTTAAAATCTTGCATGAAAAACTGGTGGAGGAGTATATACAAAGTGTTAAATTGGTTTTTTTATTCAGAGCAGGGGGGGGCTGTGACTGTAACAAGGTAGAGCTGGCAAAGGAAGCTTAGGGCAATATAGGTTACTGATAAACTCTTGAAGGATTTTGATATAGCAAAACCAGACACCTGCAACACCACCCTAATTCTCCATTAATTTTTGAAGGACTTTGATCCAACAAGGCCAGACACCTGCAATTCCACTCATAAGTAAAATCTGTGGAAGTTCAACTTGTTTTTTTTATTATTATGAAAAAGAAGTAACATTTTCTATCCTTGTATATCTTTATTCAAGGTTCCTTCCTCCTCCCACTACATCAGGTCATTCTTTCTTCTCCACATCTCCCCATCCCCCCCCATGGGCAGGCAGTCCCAAGGTCCCATGGTCCCAATATTGCTTAGTTCAGCCTCCACCCCTGACAGATCCAGTTTTCTTCCCCCAACATCAAGACTGAGTCAGGCGTTCCTCTAGGGGGAATGGGATCCAAGGAGTCAGTCCAAGGTGTTTCTGATCCCAAGTTGTTAAGTGGTTGTGGTTTGCAGCTTGAACATGCTTTGCTTTTTTCTTTTGTTTTGTTTTGTTTGCTTGTTTGTTTGTTTGTTTAGAGTCCACTAATGAGTGAGTACATCCCCTCACTCATTTATATATCTTTCTGGGTTTGAGATACCTCGCTCAGGAGGATATTCTCCAAATCCATCCATTTGCCTGCAAATTTTAGGATATCATTTTTTTCTTACTGCTAATTAGTACTCCATTGTGTAGATGTACCATAGTTTGTTAATTCATTCTTCAGTTGAGGAGCATCTAGGTTGTTTCCAGGTTCTTGCTATTACAAATAACACTGCTATGAACATAGTTGAGCTAATGCTACTGGAGTGTGGCTGTGCATCTTTAGGGTATACACCCAAAAGTGGTATTGCTGGGTCCTTGGGGAGATTGATTCTCAATTTTCTGAGAAACTGCCATACTGCATTCCAGAGTGGCTGAACAAGCTTACACTCCCACCAACAATGGAGGAGTGTTCCCCTTGCTCCAAAACCTCTCCAACATAGGCTGTCATCTGTGTCTTTTATCTTAGCCAATCTGACAGGTGACAGGTGGGTATTTGATTTGGCTAAAGATGATGAGCACATTTACAGGTGCCTTTCAGCCATTCATAATTCTTCTGCTGAGAATTCCCTTTTTAGATCTGAAGCCCATTTTTTGATTGGGTTATTCAAACTTTTGGGCTCTACATTCTTAAGTTCTTTATATATCTTAGAGATCAGTCCTCTATCACTTCTAGGGTTGGTGAAAATATTTTCCCATTCTGTAGGTTATCGTTTTGTCCTATTGACAGTGTCCTTGCCTTTACAGAAGCTTCTCAGATTCAGGAGATCCCTTTTATTGATTGTTGATTTTAGTGTCTGTGCCACTGGTGTTATATTTAGGAAGTGGTCACCTGTGCCAATTCATAGAAGTGTATTTCCCACTTTCTTTTCTATCAAGTTCAAAGTGGCTGGGTTTATGTTGAGGTCTTTGATCCACTTGGATTTGAGTTTTGTGCAGGGTGACAGGCTTGGATCTATTTGCATTTTTCTACACATTACCATCCAGCTATGCCAACACCATTTGTTAAAGATACTATCTTTTTTCCATTGAATATTTTGGGCCTCTTTGTCAAAGATCAGGTGTTCATAGGTTTTTGGGTTAATGTCTGGATCCTCAATTCTGTTCCATTGATCCACAAGTCTGTTTTTATGCCAGTACCAGGCTGTTTTTATTACTGTAGTTCTATAGTATAACTTGAAGTCAGGGATGGTGATATCTCCTGAGGTTCTTTTGTTGAGTAAAATTGTTTTGGCAATCCTGGCTTTCCTGTTATTCCAAATGAAATTAAGTATTGTTCTTTCAAGGTCCAAAAAAATATTGTGTTGGGATTTTGATGGCAGTGCATTGAATCTATAGATTGCTTTGGGTAGAATTGTCATTTTTACTATGTTGATCCTACCTATCCAGGAAGATGGGAGAGCTTTCCATTTTTTGATATCCTCTTCAATTTCTTTCTTTAGTGATTTAAAATTTTTGTCAAATAGATCTGTTACTTCTTTGGTTATAGTTACTCCAAGGTATTTAATACTATTTGCAGCTATTATAAAGGGCAATGTTTCCCTTATTTCTTTTTCCACCCTTCTGTCTTTAGTGTATAGAAGGACTACTGATTTCTTTGAGTTAATCTTGTATCCTCCTATATTGCTGAAGGTGTTTATCAGCCATAGCAGTTCCTTGGAAGAATTTTGTGGGTCACTTATGTATAAATCATATCATCTGCAAATAGAGATAGTTCTACTTCTTCTTTTTCAATTTGTATCCCCTTCATCTCCTTTCATTCCCTTATTGCTTTAGCTAAAACTTCGAGATCTATATTGAATAGATAAGGGGAGAGAGGACATCCTTGTCTAGTTCCTGATTTTAGTGAGATTACTTTGAGTTTTTCTCCATTAAGTTTGATGCTGGCTGTTGGCTTCTTGTAAATTGCCTTTATTATATTTAGGTATTCTCCCTGTATTCCTGATCTCTCCAGGGCTTTTATCGTAAAAGAGTGTTGGATTTTTTTCAAAGGCTTTTTCAGCATCTAAGGATATGATCATGTGGTTTTGTTCCTTTAGTTTGTTTATATGATGGATAATGTTTACGATTTTTTGTATGTTAAACCAGCCCTGCATTTCTGGGATGTAGCTTACTTGGTCGTGATGGATGATATTTTTTATATATTGTTGTATACGATTTGCTAAAAAATTTTTTGAGAATTTTAGCATCAATATTCATGAGGGAAATTGGTCTGTAATTCTCCTTCTTTGTTGTGTCTTTGAGTGGCTTGGGTATTAGGGTAATTGTGCCCTCATAAAAGGAATTTGGAAATATTCCTTCAGTTTCTACTGTGTGAAATAGTTTGAGCAGTAATGGTAGTAATTCTTGTTTGAATGTCTGGTAGAATTCGGCACTGAAACCATCTGGACCAGGGCTTTTATTTTTGGGGAGGCTTTTAATGACAGCTTCAATTTCCTTAAAGGTTATAGGCCTGTTTAGGTAATTAAACTGTTCTTCATTTAATTTTGGTAAATGGTACCTGTCCAGAAAGCTGTCCATTTCTTCTAGGTTTTCTATTTTTGTGTAATGCAGATTTTCAAAGTATGATCTGATAATTCTCTGTATTTCCTGGAGGTCTGTTGTTATGTCCCCCTTTTTATTTCTGATTTTGATGATTTGGACACTCTCTGCTTTTTGATTAGTTTGGATAAGGGCTTATCTATCTTGTTGACTTTCTCAAAGAACCAACTCTTTGATTCATTGATTCTTTGTATTGTTCTTTTTGTTTCAATTGTATTGATTTCAGCTCTAAGTTTGATTATTTCCTGCCATCTACTCCTTCTAGGTGAGTTTGCTTCTAATTGTTCTAAGGCTTTCAGCTAAGCTGTTAGTTCTCTAGTGTGGGATTTCTCTAGGTTTTTCATATAGGCATATAGCGCTATGAATTTTCCTCTTAAGACTGCTTTCATTGTGTCCCACAAGTTTGGATACGTTGTGGATTCATTTTCATTAAATTCTAGGAAGACTTTGATTTCTTTCTTAATTTCTTCCTTGACCCGGAGGTAGTCCAGCTGAGTGATGTTTAGTTTCCATGAGTTGGTAGGCTTTCTTTGATTTTTGATGTTGTTGACCTCTAACTTTAAGCCCTGGGGGTTCAATATGTTACAAGGGATTATTTTCATTTTTTTGTATCTGTTGATATTTGCTTTATGACCAATTATGTGGTCAGTTTTAGAGAAAGTTCCACAAGGAGCTGAGAAATATGTATATTTCTTTTTATTTGGGTGGAAGCTTCTGTAGTATCTATTAGATCCATTTGCATCATAACCTCTATTAGACTCCTTATTTCTCTGTTGAGTCTCTGTCTGGTTGACTTATCCAGGGGTGAAAGTGGGGTATTGAAGTCTCCCACTATTAGGGTGTGAGAATTGATGTGGGATTCGAGCTTTAGCTGTGATCCTTTTACATAGGTAGGTGCCCTTATATTAGGGGCATAAATATTCAGGATTGAAATTTCCTCTTGACCAATTTTTCCTGTGATGAATAGGGAAGTTCCACTTGTAATCTAACCACAAGGACATTTTATCTGGCCAATTTGCCCTGTCAGTAAGGCTAATGATAGAAACAGGTTTTTCTGTAATGTGGAACAAAGGCTGGATTGTGAGATCTTGCTTTATTTACCAGAATAATAGCACTGCCAAGATTTGGAGAACATTCCCAAGCTGTTTTAAAGAGAAATCATGAGTTGAGACAAGAGAAATACAGAGGGAAGCAGCTAATTATTGATAGGCAATATTTTGAATAAGCCTTGCTTATGAATTTTATTCTCCATTAGGTAGTGGTTGGCCTAACTGGTGGGTTGCCCTTAAATATCAACTGGCACCTACTTTTACCTCATTGCGAACCTCGTTATCTATATTAAAGAGTGACAATGAAGAAATAACAATTTATCCCTTTGCATATCAAGTTTTTGAAATATTGGAGTTCCGGGACTGGGTTCTGTCTGTGGTGCGTGTCTATACACACTCCTCAGCAGACAGGAATAGACTTTGGCTGTGAGGGGTTCCTCCAGCAGCTACTAAAACAAGGGAATTTGCACGGCCACCCTGCCTCCAATTGCATCAGCAGAGAAGGACTGAGGGCTTGAAATTCAGACCCCTGCCCAGAGCAGAGTTAGAGACTGAGCAGACAGCTTGCTCAGAGGTGACAGGAGATACACAAGCCCTCTTGCCACAACTGACCAGGAGCCACCTAATCGTTAACCACTGAAGCCATGGGCAGACACCAGTGCAAAAATACATATACTAATATAAAGAACGACAAGGTAACTCCAGAAGAAAGTGGTGGTTCTACTACTACAAAAACTGAACAGAGCAATGAAGAGGAAGCAGAAGGAAGCAACACCAAAAATACCTTTATGAAGATCATTGAAGCCCTCAAAGAAGATATGAAAAATTCCCTTAAATAAATAGAAGAAAATACTAACAAAAATTTGGAAGAGATGAACAAATCTTTGAAAGAAAACCAAGAAAAGGTAAACCAAAAAATGAAAGAAACATATCAGGAACTAAAAACTGAAATGGAAGCAATAAAAAAGGCACAAAATGAGGCAAAGATGGAAATAGAAAACCTGAAGAAAAAAGCTGGAACTACAGATACAAGCATAACCAACAGAATCCAAGAGATGGAAGAGAGAATCTCTGAAGTGGAAGACTCAGTAGCTCAAATAGATATATTAGTCAAAGAAAATACTAAAACCAAAAAAGCCATTAACACAAAATGTTCAGGAAATCTGGGACACCATGAAAAGACCTAACTTGAGAATAATAGGAAAAGAAGAAGAAGAAGAAGAAGAAGAAGAAGAAGAAGAAGAAGAAGAAGAAGAAGATCAGCTCAAAGGCATAGAGAATGTATTCAATAAAATCATAGAAGAAAATGCCTATAAAGATACAAGAAGCTTACAGAACACCAAATAGATATGACTCCCCAAAAAAGTCAGCACGCCACATAATAATCAAGCCACAAAACATACAGAACAAAGAAAAAATTTTAAGAGCTGCAAAAGGAAAGGGCCAACTTACCTATAAAGGCAGACCCATCAGAATAACACCTGACTATTCAATGGAAATGATGAAAGCTAGAAGGGCTTGGTCAGAAGTTATACAGACACTAAAAGAGCATGGCTGCCAAACTAGAATACTATACCCTGCAAAATTATTAATCACCATAGATGGAGTAAACAAGATATTTCATGACAAAGTCAGACTGAAACAATACCTATCTACCAATCCAGCACTACAGAAAGCATTAGAGGGAAAACTCCAACCTAAGGACCCCAGATACACACATGAAGCCACAAACAATCAATAATCCCACAGAGGAATACCCCAGAGAAAGGAAATACAAACAAGTTACCACCAAAAATAGCAGGAAATATCAATCAGTGGTCACTAATATCTCTTAATATCAATGGACTCAATTCACCTATAAAAAGACACACACTAACAAGATGGATACAACAACAGAAGCCATCCTTCTGTTGCCTACAAGAAACACACCTCAACCACAAAGACAGACATAGGCTCAGAGTAAAGGGTTGGGAAAAGATTTTCCAGTCAAATGGTCCTAAGAAACAAGCTGGGGTTGTCATCCTAATATCTAACAAAGTAGACTTTAAGCTAAAAGAAATTAAAAGGGACCAAGATGGTCATTACTTATTCATCACATGAAAAATTGGTCAAGAGGAGATTTCAATCCTGAATATTTATGCCTCTAATATAAGGGCACCTACCTATGTAAAAGAAACACTGCTAAAGCTCAAAACCCACATCAATTCTCACACCCTAATAGTGGGAAACTTCAACACCCCACTTTCACCCCTGGATAAGTCAACCAGACAGAGACTCAACAGAGAAATAAGGATTCTAACAAATTTTTGAAATATTAACTCAGTCATGCTCAAATTATGTGCTATACAAATGTTTGGCATCTTTTTTTTTTAAATTCATCTTTTAAGTTAATCTTAAAGGTTTACTTACTATTTCCTAATTCTATTAAGGATCTATTTTACATATCTTGTATATTTCTGTCTTTCTGCTCAAAATAATAGTGAGAGTTAGGGTAACACAATAACTGTAGCATATTTGGATTCTAAAAATTGCATTTTACTGAGATGCAGTGACATGAGCCATAATTTCACTTTCTCAGGAGGCAGAAGCAGAGAGATCACTTAATTTCAGGTGATTGAGACTAGCCAGGGCAACTTAATGAGACCTTATTCTTACTAAAAAATAGAAGATACAATTTAGTTTTCTATTCTCTGTAAAAATATATTTTACATGAGCTAGAAGTATATTTTAGTAGCAAATTGTATACTTAGAATACACAAGACTGAGTCCAATTCTCAGAAGATATAGCATACATATATACAATGTACATTTTTAAAATATCTTTCTCTGGATTTTTAATTTTTTATATGTCTACATGCTACTGTTATATTGGTTCAGTTTTTTAGGATCAAATCAGAGATGTAACCATAGACTGTTATCAATGGGTTAGAGAGTAAAATCAAATTCTTATGGTAAACATGGATGATATTTTTGTAATTGTCATTATAACAAGCATTCTAATCTCACAGTTATCAAGCACAAAAATTATTAAAGATAGACATCTTAATTTCAGTAGAGAGTACTCTTGCTTTCCTTAGCAAAATTGTAGAGAAAGTGAAGTTTATGGTTATAAAAGATGAAAAGAAATAATTTAAGTACACTTGGTATGCAGTTGATATGTAGGAAGTTTGCTGACCTTTCTCTAGCTAGTTGATAAGATGTCATAGCTGATCTACTCAAAGCCACTAAATTAATATTTCTCTTCATAGTTCTTTACCTGCAGAAACCAAAGTTAGAGGTCTCTAGTTAATGGTTTGAAGCTCATAATTTTCTGTTTCTATTCTGTATTATATGAACTTGTAAAACATAAACACCTATTTTCCTTACTGTATATCAAATGCTGTGATAAGGCTTTATAATTATCAGGGTTTTTGCTTTTCAATAGCTCTGTAATGCTGGAAATACTGTCATTTATAGAGTGTGAATATTGTTAGAGAGATTAAGCGCTTTGTCTAAAAACATAAAATAAGCTAAATGGAGTGTTAATACTTTCTCATCAATGACCAATTTAGTATTTTTCAGACTTTCATGAGCATAAGAATCATTTGGAGACCTTTAGAAGTCCAGTCTCTGAATCAGTAGTTCTGGATGAAATACAAAAATTTGCAAGTTTCCAAGTGACACTGTTATTATTGATGTGAAGATCATACATCTGTCAATTTTATGGCTCTGGCCTACCTGGAGGCCAATGAGCCAAGAATGTGCTTTCTGACAGGTATGTCAAATGTGGAGGGAATCACATTGACATGCTGAGTCTTGCCCTGGCTATTATCATTATCTTTTATTTGCCCATTAAAATTCTTTGAAATCATGGGACTTATTGGAGTTTCTGGTCTCCTGTCAAATCCATTTCCCATCACCAGTAGAGAAAACAGGGTTATACAGTATTTTCAGTCTTTTCCAATTTATTTTATACAGCTGCACTCAAGAACTTTAAGGACTTAGAAGCTGGTGTAAAACTCTGCTTCTTCTGTCCTGGGAGAATTTTCCAGCTTGAAAGCTATTAACAGAACATCAACTCCTCATGACAATTTGCAGCAGCAGCTCTTGGCTAGAAATTATGGTTTTAAAGTACACTTACAAGAGAAAGCAAGCTGTGGAAGAACATGGTTACACCTAGAAAGAGCATAGTATCTTCATAATACTCATCAAGCTGTGAACCTTGTTGATAACATCAAGTGTAATTTGCATTTTAATGATCACAACTGTCATGTGATGTAACTCTGTGATGTGAACTTCCTCTGTTTCTGTGAGTTCAAGGCTAGCTACAAAATAGAGTAATTCACACCTTTAATCTAACCAGGATGGGATACAGCTGACAGAAGGGTATATAAGGCCTCTTAGGAACCCAGTAGAGGCAGAAGCGATCAGGAGCCAGGCTGAGAAAGTTGCAAGACAGCTAGGCTAGAATTGACTGTGGTGCTTCTTCTCTCTGATATTTCAGCCTTCCCCTGATATTTGGTTCAGAGTCTTCTTTTCATACAATCCGAATTCATGCAACTACACTTGGCACCCAATGTGAAAGTTCTGTTTCTGGAGTTATAGGATTAAGAGTGTAGGTCACTACTCCCTGTGCTAGGATTAAAGGTGTATGCTATTGAATCTCAGCTGTTTGTCCTTGTACTCAAGGATCAAGAAATTCCTGAGCTGTCTGCCTAGGATTTGACTGTGTGCGATCTCTGATATTTCAGGTGTTATTAATTACGTAATATATCACCACATAACTCTTTCATTTCTGTTCTACAGATAAAAACTAAAGCTAATGGTTTTATGTGAATTACCCAAGATCATACGAATTGTTGGAACATAGAACAAAAATGAAGTTTCATGAGGAGAATTCTGAATGCTTGCTTGTGAAAAAACTCCAATAAAATAAGACAAAAGTCTCATGACCTCAGTTTCTTCAAAAATCACAAAATTGTCCTTGGATTATGCTTTCTTTCCCGTCCTAGGTGTAGTGGATAGGAGTGTGTTTATTTCAGATTATTCAGATTATTAACAACTGGTTTTTATGCACATTGCCCTTGTGATTGTAAATTTTACTCATGTGACTCCTCTTAACCCTCAAAGCATAAATTAGTTGTTGCTCTAAATAAGTGGACTATTGTGTGAAACTTTAGTCTGCCTCATTTATCAGCTCTATTCTCCCAAGTTATATCTCCAAGTAGAGAAGTTAAAAAATAATAATAAACAGATCTGGGGTTTACTTCTCAGCCCGGTATGTACCCTGCCCTATGTAAATGACATTATGTCCATCTACATAAGATCCAAGAATAAAACAAGACTGCCCTGACTATGCATTCATAGCTCTTAAATCCAGTACAAATTTCTTAATTCTTTTAAAGCTCCTTTGTTAAATATTTAAACTGCAGACACTCTTGTCTTTTCAAATTTTTTCATGTGAAATGCAACAATTTTAGGGCAATGAGAATAATGTATAGTCTATAATAGGTTGCTGTGGGATGGTCTGTCTGAATACTGTAAATATATATTGCTATCACTGGCTAATAAAGAAGCTGTTTTGACCTATGGCAAGACAGCTAATAGCCAGGCAGGAAATTCAAGAAAGACAGAGGAAGAAGAAAGGCAGCATCAGGATAAACCCTGATTTAGCTGCCCAAGAAATAAGATATGAAAGTACCAGTAAGCCACCAGCCACATGGTAAAATATAGATTAATAGAAATGGGTTAATTTAAAATGCAAGAGCTAGCTAGTAATAGCCTGTGCCACAGACCAAACTGTTTGTAATCAATATAATCCTCTGTGTGTTTATGGGCTATGGAGTGAGTTCCAGGCCAGCCTGAAGATTAGATCTTATCTCAAAAAATTTTACTTTTTCTAAATTTAGCAAGCTTACCAAGGCCCAAGACTAAAAGTGAATACCTTTTTCTTTTACTCATCCTGTATTGTACTCCCCACAGTTTCTTTAAAGGTTGACATTATATATTAAAGTTATCTGCTAATGCATTTTTATACTTTCTAGAGCATGAACTCCCCCATGTTTTATTTAGATTTAAATTTACAGTTCAGAAAACTGATTAGGAATGTAACACATGTATATATTGGCAATTAAGGCTTGTTCAGGAATGTTGAATAATGACACTAACTCAAGAGCACTGCCATGTTCTATTACAGTCTAGCCTGAGAAGGTAAGACTAATATTACATTTGTTTACTCCCTTAATTTAATAAATATTCACTGAATAATACAGTGATAAGCACAATGATAAACCTATGTGTAAGGAGCTGAAAATACAGTGGGCATCCAGGTTGCTGTATGAGAGGAGATTATGCTGTAACAGCGGTATAGGAGGCTGGGGTTCTTATAGAGGCGTGGAAGAGACACATCTGGAAAGCATTAAGGAAGAAAGTTTATCTGAGCTGAGAATTTTTAGTTTTAGTTTGGGTCTTTCTCTGTAACCTGGGCTGATCTGGAAGCTAATATATAGCCAAGGGACCTTAATCTAATGACAATTTTCCTCACTTTTGTCTTACCCTACCCCCACTCCAAAATTATAGATATGAGCTCTGAATTGTCTTAATAAGTAAAAAAAAAAAGTTTTTAAGGAAAAATAAAATAAAAGTTTTCAAAAAATCCACCAGTGGAAACTTTAGGAAATAGAGCATTCAGAGTTACTAGCTTGTGATCTCTTTTTCTACCAAATGTGAGCCTCATCAGTGCAAAAATCTTAGTTTCCTGACTCAAGACATAATCTTGAGTAACTTCTTAATGACTATGATATACATTCCAAAATAATAGTTATAATACCATAGGGGCAACCAAAAGCACTGCTGTTTTCACCACTACCAGGGAGCTAAGACTGGCAAAGAATGATGCTTCAGAGCCAGGGTGTCAGGGTGAGTTTTGATCCTTCAGCCCTTTGTGATCACTGGGTTCCTTCTCTCTGCTTCTGCAGTAACCTGAGAGTTACTCTCTGGCACTCAGCCTGTAAAACAGGCCTTCCTTAAGTTCTGGCCGCCTTAGTCAATGCCTAGAAATAGCTCTCTGCAGTCTTTCCCCCAAGAATAGAGTCATGAACTCACAATGCTCATGTCTTAAACACTTACCTGTCACTGATGGTGTAACTTTGAGTCAGCACTCCAATAATAGCCTAAACTGTGTCTTAATTCTGGCTGAAGCTTAACCTTAGGCTTGTGTTGAAATACCTGCTCACAGACAAAGCTCTCCTCATAGTTCATACTGCTTTTGTACCTTTACTCTTGTACTAGATGCATATACATGCTTAATTCTTTTAAAATGGAGAGCTGTTAGATGAAATGTATATAGTGTTCATGGACTATGGTGTTCATGAACTATAGTTTATGAACTCTCAGACTACTCAATGTTCTAGTTTGGTATGTAGTTCAGTTCCTTTTTAATACTGAGTCAGTCCCCAAAACCTAATTAACTAATTAAAATGCATAAATAATATTTAACATTTTATTTCTACTGTAGGGAGCCAGGTCCTGTAAGCCTAGCCCAATGTCCAATGTCAGAGTAATCAATCCTCTATGCAATCACAACAAATAAGTAATCAGCAAAAATGCCTTATTTTAAATAAAACAAAAAGCTTTACCCATGGTAGGTGCTGGCCTCAGAGTATCACAGTAGACCAAGACCTCAAAAAAAAAAAAAAAAAAAAAAAAAAAAAAAAAAAAAAAAAAAAAAAAAAAAAAAAAAAAAAAAAAAAAAAAAAAAAAAAAAAAAAAAAAAAAAAAAAAAAAAAAAAAAAAAAAAAAAAAAAAAAAAAAAAAAAAAAAAAAAAAAAGACTGTTACAACTTTCAACACAGAGAAAATTGAATTTTAAAGACAATGCTGTTTTCTTCCCAATTGGGATCCTTAAAATGGCAAGTAACAGGCATAGAAAAAGAGATACTAAGAACAGCCTGACATGGTGGTGAATGCCTTGAATCCCAGCAGTCAGGAGGTAGAGGCAGGCAAATCTCTGAGT
The DNA here is from genome assembly GCA_004025045.1 of Sigmodon hispidus. Lineage (NCBI taxonomy): Eukaryota > Metazoa > Chordata > Mammalia > Rodentia > Cricetidae > Sigmodon > Sigmodon hispidus. The sequence continues at coordinate 3,515 of PVIH01022810.1, read as the reverse complement.
TTGAGGTCAGCCTGGTCTAAGAGAGCTCCAAGTCACCAGAGCTACAGAAAAAAACACTGAGAGAGAGAGAGAGAGAATGAATAAGAAAAGACAAAAGTCCTACCTAGGTGGACTACAGTAGTCCATTTGCCTATATAGACAGGCTAATTTAGGCACCCTCTCCACTACTGTTTGGTGTCTTAGCTGGGGTTATCTTTGTGAAGTCTTGGGTATTTCCCTAGCACCAGGTTTCTCTCTAACCCACAAAATATCTATTTCTTTGTTCTCTCTGTCACTCCCCTCGAACAACCATTCCATTCTCTCATGTTTTCTTCCCACCTCCCCTTGATCCTTCCCCACATGTGATCTCAATTTACTCAGGAGACTGTAACTATTTCCCCTTCGCAGGGGGATCCATGGATGTCTCTTTTAAGTTCTTCTTGTTATTTAGCTGTTCAGGGGTTGTGGTTTGTAGCTGGGTTATCCTTTGCCTTATATCAAAAATCTACTTATGAGTGAGTCCATACAATGCTTATCTTTCTGGGTCTGTGTTATCTTACTGAGGATATTTTCTAGTTCCATCCATTTGCCTGCAAATTTCCTGATGTCTTTTTTTTCTGCTGAGTAGTGCTCCCTTGTGTACCATAATATTTTAATCCATTCTTTAGTTGAGGGGGATATAGGTTGTTTCTAGGTTCTGGCTATTATGAATAATGCTGTTATGAACATAATTGAGCTAATGTCCTTAAGAATGTGCATCTTTTGGGTATGTGTCCAATAGTGCTATTGCTGAATTATTGGGTAGACTGAGTCCCAGTTTTCTAAGAAACCACCATACTGATTTCCAGAGTGGTTGTACAAGTTTACATTCCCACCAGCAATGGAAGAGTGTTACCCTTAGTCCACATTCCCTCCAGCCTAGGGTGTATTCAGTGCTTTTTATCTTGACCAATCTGACAAGTGTAAAATGGTATTTCATTCACTCAAATGTAAATGTAAAATTACATTTCTCTAATGGCTAAGGATGTGGAGCAATTCTTTAAGTGTCTTTCAGCCATTTGAGATTCTTCTATTGAGAATTCTCTATTTAACTCTGTACTCCATTTTTAATTGGATTATTTGGCTCTTGACCTGTGGTTTCTTGAGTTCTTTATATATTTTTGAGATCAGTCCCCTGTCAGATGTAGGGTTGGTGAAGATTTTTTTTCCCATTCTATAGGCTGCTGTTTTATCTTATTGACAGTGTTCTTTGCCTTACAGAGGCTTCTTAGATTCAAGAGGTCCCATTTATTAATTGTTGTGCTTAGTGTCTGTGCTACTGGTGTTATATTTAGGAAGTGGTCACCTGTGCCAATGTGTTGTAGGGTATTTCCCACTTTCTTTTATATCAGATTCAGCATAACTGGGTTTATGCTGAGGTCTTTGATCTACTTGGACTTGAGTTTTGTGCAGGATGATAGACATGGATCTATTTGCCTTCTTCTACACATCACCATTCAGTTATGGCAGCACCATTTGTTTCTTCCATATGAAGTTGAGTATTGTTCTTTCATGGTCTATAAAGAATTGTGTTGGGATTTTGATGGGGATTGCATTGGATCTGTAGATTAGCGCTCCTATACACAAATGATTAAAAAAAAAAAAGCTGAAAAAGAAATCAGGAAAACATGACCCTTTACAGTAGTTGTGAATAACATCAAATATCTTGGGTAACACTAACCAAAGAAGTAAAAGACCTGTACGACAAGAACTCTAAGTCATTGAAGAAAAAAATTGAAGAAAATATCTGAATATGGAAAGATTTCCCATGCTCTTAGATAGGTAGGATCAACATAGTAAAAATGGCAATTTCACCTTAATTCTTGAAAAGGATTGTCACCAAGCTCTCATGCCCAGATATCTTTATGTCATTTAGATGACACGCGACCTGCATGACTAGCTCGTATTTTATTGGTGTGTGTGCGTGCACATGCAGAGGGCAGACATCTTATTACTGAACATAGAGTTGATGACTTCTTCCTTTTTAAACCTAGATCTGTTAGCCAGGGATCCCCAGAGACTTTACTGTCATCCCACCTGAACTGTTGTAGTTGCACAAGGTCATGGTTATACCTACCTTTTACATGGGCGCTCAAGAGCTATGGATCCTTCTGCTTGCACAGCTAGAGCTCTGCCCACTGAGCCATCTCTTCCATCCTTATGATTCCACTCAGCAAGGGAAGAGTAGACTTTTTATGATAAAGATTGGTGGAACCAGCAGTAATTTTTAAAGTGTGGTGTCCTAGTTTTAAAATCACCAGAAATATCAAGAGACAGACTCATATTGAAAGACCAATATAAAGCCTAAAAAACAAAAAGCCACCAGGAAATCCAGGATCTGGCCTAAACACATACCTTAATGGAATATCAGGCCTGACCATGGAATGTTACAGGAAACAACCCTTTCCCCCTGCCCAAGTCACAACTCATGATTACGTGACTAACGGCATGTCTTGGATAATGACCAACAGTACATTTCTAGGCAAATGTCAGCCAATTAAAGGAGCCACCACCCAGTCTCGTGACTATGCCAACTCCTGCAAACCCTGAATACGGTTTTTTCCTTTAAAACGAGAGCCCTACTGCTCAGAACTAACCCTCATGCGTCACTACTGCAACAGGGACAGGGACGTTTGGTGCGGTTCCGAGCTAGCTCGTTCTCCGCAATAAACCTTGCTGTTGCATTCCACTCTACTCGAGTCTCTGGTGGTCTCTCCGGGGTCGCAATTCGGGCACAACAATATTATTTAAAACTAAGCATGAGAAAAAAATGGTAGAAATAGACTCTTTATTAACACAAATATTGGCATAACATGTAAAGAATTTTAAATAATTAATATGTTCTATGAAATAGAGGAAGCAATGGTAAGTTAAACCAAAGTTAGTATTTATATCTATACAGAGTTGAGAAGAAATACTAAAACTGAAAGAATAATATATGAGCAAAGAGATTTATAGATAATTCATAAGAAGATCAATAGCCCGGTGGCGTCCCAGCACACTCTGGAGCAGGGGCAGCTAAACTCTGCACCTGGCCACACCCACAGCTGCTGCTGAGGGAATCTGCAAGGCTCCCTACTACGACCCCGAACTGAGCGAACTGAGCAAACCAACTGCAGGGGTCTCTGAGGGGCGGATTCGAACCCTGACCAGAGGTGAGGAGGGTTCGGCAGGCCTCAGTGCCTGTATCCTGGCCTGGGAGGGAGAGATGAGCTCTCATTGCTTCTGGTTCCACCACCGGGACCTGTGCTCTCTGTGGCGTCCCAGCACACTCTGGAGCAGGGGCTGCTGAACTCTACACCTGGCCACACCCACAGCTGCTGCTGAGGGAATCTGCAAGGCTCCGCACTAAGACCTCGAACTGAGCGAACCAACAACTGCAGGGGTCTCTGAAAGACAGAATCAAACCCTGACCAGAGAGGTGACAGGAGACACACAAACCCAAGTGCCACAACTGACCAGGACCCATCTAATCGTGAACCACTGAAGCTATGGGC
>PVIH01022809.1:0-26301 GCA_004025045.1 Sigmodon hispidus | reverse complement strand
CCTAGATGTCCCTCAACTGAAGAATGGATTAACAAACTGTGGTACATCTACACAATGGAATACTACTCAGCAGTAAGAAAAAATGATATCCTAAAATTCACAGGCAAATGGATGGATTTGGAGAATATCCTCCTGAGCGAGGTATCACAATCTCAGAGAGATAAGCAGGGGATATACTCACTCACTAGTGGTCTCTAAACAAACAAACAAGAAGAAAAGACAAACATGCCCAAGCGGCAAACCACAACCACTGAACAGCCTGGGATCAGATACACCCTGGACTGACCCTTCGAACCCCACTCCAACTATAGGAATATCAGACTTACTCTTGAGGGAGGGGGGACAAAACTGGATCTGGCCAGGAGTGGAGACTGATCCAAGCATTATTTGGTCGTTGGGACCATAGGACTCTCCGCTCCCTGCCCAGGGAGCGGATGGGGAGTTGCGGAGAAGAAAAATGAGAAGATGTAGTGGGAGGGGGAAGGGACCTTGAATAAGGATATACAGGGATGGGAAAAAAATTTCAGAGTGAAAGCTGAACACAAAGTAAATATATGTGTAGCAATCTTATTTGCATTACCACCATTGATAAGCCATGCTTATGATTCTTATCCTCTTTATAGTTATTGTTAATTTTTCCTCATTTTAAATTTATGTAACTGTTTTTTTTTGTTAAATACAAAATAAAGAAGGAAAAAATAAATAAATAAAACAAAACAAAAAAAAAAAACTGGGAGATGCTTACTGAATCCTGTAAGTTTCTGAGATTCCTTAGCCTTCTGAGTTTTATTTACATCCTGAATCTGCCAACTTTCTATGATTTTGAATTTTATGTTCTATCTGGGAGGGAATGTTTAAATTCTGAGGATGTAGCTCTGAGGATATGTCAAATGATGATGAAAGAGGATAATGAACTACAACATAGCTTCTCAGAATTGATGCACACCGGAGCCCATGAACCAAAGTGAATCATGTGCACATGACCAAAAAATGATGATGTAGAATGGGGTTAACATAAAAATTATTTATAAAATCTATTTCTCTTAAATATAGAAATGCAGATTATTTTCCTTTTATGCTTCTATGAGGTTCATTGCCTTCTTTTCATTGTATCACTCTGTAGTGGGGGCTGCCTGAGAGCAGAATGCATAGGCGCATTAAAAATGATTTGCAATGTATGCTACCAATTTCATTTTATTCCACAGAGTTTCTAAAATCTAAGCAGTATTGCAAATATTTTACCAACAAAAGGACATACTCTAAAGTTTGAGGTTAAATTACAAACAGCACATAGAAAAGGATAAGACAGTGGATGTCACTCTTATGGAAAATATAAACAAATTACTCTTTAGAAAGTACAAAATAGCTCTAACAATGAGGGAGGCTGATACTTCTCATAGTTTGTGGCTATAAAGAGAAAAATGGCCAGAGATAGAGAGAACAAGTGATTTGTAGTCAGGCCAAAAGAAATGGAAACTAAGGGAAATAGAAAGAGTTGGCATATCCTGTTGTAAGATAAGTAAATCATGATAGTACAGAGTTATGAATTCCTACTTCAAACGTTTCCCAAGTTCTTCCCTTTCCCTTTTCTTTCCAGTGAACCAGTAAGGCATGCTTCAGGAGTGCTGTTCTCTAAGCTTGCCTTTTTATGTTATCCTCCCAATAATTCTGTATATATATATTGGTGTTTTTACATCATGCACACCATCAAACTCAGATATCAGACCTCTCAGAATCATGCCCACTCTTATGATCTCCCCATTTACAAAACCACTCATTCATGCAGCTCATTTACTTACTGGAGCATAATTAAACTCCCTGTAGCTAGACTCTTAAAGGAAACAAGTTAGGGAACTGCAGAGCAGACGGTAGATGCACGTACAGCTGGGCATTGTATATTTTATCCTCTACATTTTCAGTTATGGAGATTCTGAATTTTTCCAATTCCAAAAAAAGAAATGCTCTAGAGATTGTAAAAATCTTCCAACTTCTGAACACTATATATACTCAAGCTTTTCCATAAGATCTACAAAGTGGAAAATTTGGATGCACAGTCTAAGTTCTTCTGTACAAAAAGTGGCAGACATACGAAAGGAGTCTGGGCTGAATATAATTTGTAGAAAATCCAGCTTGTGAAATTAAAGGATCAATGTCCTGCATTTAACTGAATAAGAAGCCGGCAGTTACTTCTTTTGAGACCACAGGAAACACTGATGATATGTAGGAAGTAACTGGGTTTTCTGTAGGTAATTTTTCTATTGCACGTGTGTGTACATGGATGTGCACATTCAATGCACACCAGCAGAGGTCAAAGAATAACCAGTGGGAGTGGGAACCTTCCACCATGTGAGTTCAAGGATCAAAATTAGATCTTCAGGATTGGTGGTAGTGGAAAGTGTTAGTTCTCCTTTATAACTTTGTAGGGAGACAGAAATAATGCCAATAACAATATCCAAACATTCATCTCCTAAGAATGATGATGAAAGTGACTTGTGACATATGTTCTTACCAATTTCAACATCTCTTTTTTCCCCAGAAGATAGATATGTCAGTTTCCTTTTTCGACAGTAGGAAGAAAAACTTATTTGTATGTGAGATGTTATTAAAGGGCTCAGTTTTGGAAAAAAAATATGAAAAAATATGAAAAAAATATGAAAAATTTAACTTTATTCTGGATCACTTTTTTTCCTTCTTTATTTATTTTGTATTTATCAAGAAAAACAGTAAAATGAATTTAAAATGCTGATAAGTTAACAATAACTATGAAGAAGATAAAAATCATAAGCATGACTTATCAAGGGTGATAATGCAAATAAGATTACTACACATATATTTACTTTGTGTTCAGCTTTCCCTCTGAATTTTTTCTTTTTCATCCCTGTATATCCTTATTCAAGGACCCTTCCCCCTCCTGCCACATCACTTTTTTAATGTCTACCTGAGGAAATATTTAATTATGGAGGATAATATATTTACTCTTAATTTCCTTCAGTTGATAATTGCTTAGACACTGTCACTTTCACCTTTGTTTTATTCTCTGATCTGAAAGTTGATGTGAGTGGTTGTTATCTCAATATTGTGTTCAAATTTATTCATTTCTATATCTAACCTAATAATCTAACATTAAGTTTTAAGGTTCCTATAAGCGCCTAGTTTCTTCAATATTCTTAGAAGCATCCTTCTAATTATTTTACAGTTTCTGCCAACTATTTTAGAGAATGTTTACATTACTTTGTTCTACAGATTTTAAAATAATTCTCCTTGGTAGGACCTCATTTATCTGTGGGTCCAGATGAGGGTAGATATGCATTGAGCAATACAGTGTCCTCAGAGGTCATAGAGAAATGATAGTGTTTCAGGTTGGTGGTAAATTCTAATTTTTTTCTCTTTTGTATATAGTACATAATTCATTTTATTTCAACTTGCCTTTTATTCTCAAGACCATAAAATAATTTCATCATTTCCCCCTTCCCTACTGTCCCTCCCATATGCCCTTCATTGTCAAATTTAACCTCATGGGTTGGCCTCTTTTTAAATATTAATTGTTATTGCATACATTTATGTGTCTCTCTATATACGTACATATTAATAAATATAGCCTGCAAAGTCTATATGGTACTACCTGCATATATGTTTTTAGGGCTGACCATTTGGTATTGGATAATCTAGAAAAAACTATTTCTCAGTCCTTAGTTGCCTGTAGTGCTTTGTGTGGGGATGAGGCATTGTGGGCTGTTCACTGTCAACTTTGGCACTGTCACTGCCATCTTTAGTCATCTCATCTTTGGGCAGTCACAGTGAGACTTTCTGGATGTAACATCTGACATTTCTAGGACAGACACTGATCCTCTGGCTCTTACAGTCTTTCTGTCCCTTTAGCTCATCATCTCCTGAGCCTAAAGTGCAGATTCATTTGTAGATGCACTCAATGAAATGAGACTACTAAACTATCCATATTGATTGGTTGTGGCTTTTTGTAATAGTCTCCAGCTGTTGCAAAAAATTTCCTTGATGAAAAGTTAGTACTAAATTTATCTAAGGGTTATTGTTAAACTTGAAAATCATGAGAGAAAAACCAGTTCTATAGTTTTTGAGCCAAATTTGAAGCAAGCTTTAATTAAATTCTGGGCAGGATGATGGACTTTAAGCAGGACCATTATGTGTTTCCCAGAAAAATGATGAGTCACATTGTGTGAAGGCTTAAAAAGCCAAACTTATAAGGCCATCATATTTCCAATAAGGTCCAATTAGGAGCAATCATATAACCTGATGTATATCCTGCTTCTATACCTCCTACCTACATGGGATTAAGCACAGCCAGTACAGGTGGGTCAAAAAGACTCGTATAAGGGAGCAAAACCTGTGGCTTGTTATCTCTCATAAACAGTAGCCTCTAGCACTTCAGGAAGTACCTCTCCTTTGGCAAGGAGATTACAAGTTAGAAGTATTTTTAATTCTTGGATCTCTTAGCAACAGTAATTAAAACTTAAAACATAATTTGGGGGTCTTGCATTATAAGAGATTATATTGTATTATATTATATTGCATAGTGAGAGATTCAGCTGTGTCTGTAAAGTTATTATTGAAGAGTTTTCTCCAATAACCATAGTTTCACTCACTAGCACTGATTATTTGACTAGATTTTCAGTACCAGACATAAATTTATTCTTGTTGATCAGGCTGTAAGTCCAATTAGAAAGTTGTTCATTACTGTCCACCTATGTATGACACTAATCACCATTAGGGTAACAGTTTCATGCAAGTCATTATTGTGGTTCATAGTCATCATAGCTGGGTAGGATTGTGAAATGCCTGCCTCCTTTGCAAGCTTTCATGGTGTCTCTCTGATACTATGAAAGCTAGTCCTTAAGAAGGAGGCTTTCAGGGCAGATCCAGGTCTGGATCATCTGGAAACTATGTCTGAAGTACATGGTGTCTTCAGTGATAGGGACATTACTTGTACCTCTAGAGATGTAACCAAGAGTAACAGCAATAGGCTATTGGTTTTGGACAATCCTAATAACTCATAGGAGGACTTTTTATAGTGGGGTTTTTGTTAGGTGGGCTTTGGCTCTTGGAGAATTTTCATCCCAAATGAGAAAAACAATCATTTAAACTATATGTATATCTTTATACAGAGAATTATGTATATTACAGGGTTTTCTAAAGATAAATAGCTAATATTATTCTTATGACTTTGTCAGACATCCTTATTGTAATTTTAGCTTCCTCTTTTCTTCTGCACTTCCCTCTGCATTACTAATTCAATCTCCCCCTTACCGTCTCCTTGATCAGATCGCTTGTACCCTGTGAATTCCTTTTCTATTGCTCCCCAAACTTCTATCCTTGCAATATTTCCTTTTGACTTTTCTGGTTTCTATAATTATTCCACAATACACTCAGATCTGAAGTCTTGGAGCTCAGAGCCCCAAATGAGAGAGAAGTGCAATGTTTGGTTTTCTCCATCTGGGTCACCTCACTCAATATGATTTTTTCTAGTTCTATACAGACATGGTCAAGATTTCATTTCTTTTACAGTTAAGCAGTATTCTGTCATCTATACTTACCACATTTTCATTATATTTGGACACTCTATGCAAAAGGAGTGGCAGACAGAGAAAATGGCTGCTCTTGCAAATCCATCTGGACTTACGCTCTTCCTAAAACACTGGATGTATAGATTTAGTTAATCAGCAGTCTTTTTCCTCAATGATAAAAGAAAGTAATTTATAACTCATCTGTAAGGGCCCAGTAACTCTGGTGTCAGCAAGCATTTGCCAAATAAATAAATGAATAAAAATTTTGTATTCGAGTGAAATTAATGAGGCCACTGATGGAAGATACTTGTAATTATCAACAAATGCTAAAATGTTTATGAGGTTAGTTTCACCAATGTAAGGTTAATGGAAAAAGCCATATACTTTCAAACCAGATAGATTGAAGTTTAAACTCCAGACAGGCCTCTTGCAGCTGAGTAAGAAAAGTATCTCATGACTTTTCAGGAAAATAGAATTAGGAAAGATCATATTGAGTTAGGTAACCCAGATGAAGATTGGAGTTCTCTCTCAACACAGGCAGGTGTACTAACCTTGTGGAGATTGGGCATTTTACACAGCACACTATGCACACTCAGTCACATACATGTGTAAGGTTTGTCATGTACTGAGCATTTCATAAGGAATATGGGACCTCTCACTACCTCATGAATCTCCTGCCATTACTTGGAAATAAAAGATACATTGAGAAAATAGAATTAACTGTGTACAACTGAGACTTCTCCTTAGACATTTTATCCTACCTTTAATTCTGTCATACTCTTACTATAGTTCCTAAACAGCATGTCAAGAGTTTAATTTCTTTTATCTGTTTCAAAATTCTCCTTCATGGTCTCTAGAAATTTCAGAGAATTCTGCGTGTTCTTTCTAGATATACACCCACACCACATTCTTTGAAGATGCTTATGATTCACAGGAGCCTGTGAAGACCCTCTGCATTAAACCTAAATAATGTAGCATTAATTGACATACATATAATAATATAGTGATATGATGTTTGACAAAATAACCTTCTGTATTTAGGAGCTCCTACTTGATAATGTTTTGGAGATTTGGCTTCAACATATTTAGCAGAGATGATTCTGTGATTTTTGGTAACTGTAGTCTATGTCACAGGTATGGTTCTACTTCATGATCATGCAGAAAAGGCCACCCAGGGCACTTTGAGTTAAAAGAAAAATTGCACATTTCAAAATTGGATTCTAATTAGAATCTCACAGAGCATCTGAGTCATTTTCCCAAGATAATGTCCACATATAGACAGGCAGCCTTTCAGGCTATTTTAATATCTAGATGTAAAAGCCACCTATTTAAAATATTACTTATCTCAAAGAGAAGGGTGTATAAAGAAAAGTGTTCTACCAAATAAATTGAAGATAATTTGATGTGAAGAAGATAAAGTTGAGTCTAATAAATTCTCACATGAAGTTTTATCTCTTCTGTTTGCACAACTCTCATTTAATTAATGTGAAAATATAAAGAAGATAAAAGCCAAATGGTTCTGTTAATGGAGTTTATATATCTCCTACATAGATGCGTGAGGAGCAATGAGAGCAGATATAGAAGAGAACATGCTCAGTATAGTTAAGGTCTTAGATTTGTTCTTCAATATTGAAGAAAAGTACCTTGTTCTGTAAGCCTTTCATTTAGGTTTTTAAAATATATATATTGATTTATTTTTTATAGAATCTCTCCTATTTTGTCTATTGCATTTATTTATTGGCACCCTCTCTTGTCCCGTGTGTGTGTGTGTGTGTGTGTGTGTGTGTGTGTGTGTGTGTGTGTGTGTTCCATCCTGTAGAGGTCAGAAATCAGCTTTGCAAACCTCTATTCTCTTTTCTTTTATGCTTCCCCCATGTGGATCACAGGTGAACAGACTTTGGAGTGCCACCAAGCTTAGGGCAAATTCCTTTAAGTTTCTTTTCCCAAGGTGTCAGTCATGTTGGTCCAAAACATGCCCATTGAAGTTTAAACTTAGCTACAAGGGCAGCATCTTAGAAGTATGGTGGAAATAATTTGACCAATGGCTGCAAACAGAGCCTTGACTGCAGCAATCTTTGCTAGACCCTTGAGTTTGCCATGGAAATTAGCTTGTTCAAAGATTGCCATCTGTAGATCTGAATTAAATATATGTAGCCATCTTGAACTAGCTTTTAGAAAATTATATACAAAGAAACTTTAGATGAGTTTCAAGCCTTCAAAAGCTAAATGTAATTTGAAGTAATACTAATTATGTTCACATTTATTAGGATATCATTGCTTTTGTTGAGTAATCAATGTGAGTTATTTTTAATCATTTAAATCACTGTGATTAAACAGAAAATGGCACATTACTCTCCATATAAAAGTCTAATAACTTAAGGAATGCAGTTGCACAAAGAAACAAACAAGTTTATCCCCTGTGGTCAAGATAGTATCTGCCTGCACTATATAGCTCAGCTCATGTCTAACTTTTGAAACATTCTTGTCCTGGAGAGTATTGTGGTACAGCTGCTGCAGCATTCATGACCAGAAGACTAAAATGATGTTTGTTTCTTATGTGAGATGCTTTCTGCAAAGAGATAGCAGGTCAACCCACTGCAAACTTGATTGTGAGAAAGCTAGAATAGCAGGAGACTTGAGTTTGCTCTTGTTTCATTTTATTGGAAGAAGAGGAAGTTCTGCACATGGGTAGAATCAGTACTATGTAAAGAAAGGTATGAGGCTCTGACACTGGAGACAATCACATGAAAATAAAATGGAGTCACATTCTGTATCATGAGAAGAATAAACTAAAAAAATAGATCGTTCATACAATGTGCAAATGATGGAGTTAATAAATTGGATTAACAAAGGTTATAGACATCCTCATTTATGACTTTATTTGTACATTCTCCTTAAGTCTCCCACTTTTTCCCCATTCTAATCCTAAAGTCATTATGTTCAGATGCCTGTCAGCAGTGCACATTCTGCAAAGCAGCATACTAGTTTTTCACCAGAATTTAAGCTGATTCTGTAATTCTTCGTCATGTACACTGATTGACAAGCACTCATAACAGTAGATCCAAGATTGAAAACACATCCCCTTTTATCTTCCCCTTTCTGCAGCAAATTTACAGGCTAGCTTTTGGAGCTGTGGTATATTAAAACATGAATAGGATTGTCAGTGGGATAATTCATACTTTGCACTGAACAGCCAGCTGTTCCCAGTGGAGAGCCTGTGTCATTGTTACTCTCACGCTGCAGGAGGAGGCATGTGGTCAACCTTAGTGTCTGTCATACTCACAAAGGAATGGCAAAGCCCCAAAGAATCTGTGGAGTGTAAGTCTGTGACTGTGAGCTCCCCTAGATTGGCAAATAATCTGTGACTGTTAAATGTAAAGTTTCTGAGGTGCTCTGGTTAACTGAAGTGGATGGGTGAGACTACTCTGAGGGTATCGTTCGCTCTTACATTCTCAGTGCTACCGACTAGTCCTTATAGCCCCTATAAAGACAAGTAAGCTACTGTATAGTTCAGCAGGAAAGAATTATTGTTGTTCACATATTAGCCATTTTATTTTTTGATAATGTTTAAACACATTTAAAAATGTAGTCACAGGCTGGAGAGTTGGCTCAGTAGTTAAAAGCCCTGACTGCTCTTCTACAGGTCTCATGTTCAATTCCCAGCAGTCACATGACAGCTCAGAATTGTCTGTAGCTCTAGTTCCAGGAACCCTGACACCCTCAGAGATATACATGCAGACAAAACACCAATGTACATAAAATAAAAACAAATAAATATAAAAAATATATTCACTTGCATCTGTCTTAATGTAGCATTCCCCCACCCAGGGATGATAGCAAGTATATCTGTGTAGGTGAATGTGAATATGGGTGAATAGTGTGTCCAGGTACTAATCCTAATTTTTGAATATTTTTCCTGTCCTTTATTATTACAAATCCAATAAATAAGATGCAATTAAGAAAGGGTCTATTTTGGGGGATGGAAAAATTGCTCAGTGGTTAGGAGGTATACCTAAACCTACAGATGACATGGCTTTGATTCCTGTGACCCTGCTGGTTGCTCATAACCATTTGTATCTCAAGTTTCAGGGGTTCTGATATCTCCTTCTGACCTTCATGCACAGATATATATGATATATGTGCACGTAAAATACACACACATATATAAATTACCTATTTTTAAAAGAAATACCAGATTTTCATGTTATGAATTGAACTGTCCTCCAGAGAAATTCAAAATGCTGCAGTCCTCACTTCCAGGACAAGAAGATCAAATTAATGTGACAATATGATTATTGTTAATATAATTACTTTAGAGAAAATCATAGTGGAGTTGGTTGGTATCATGATGAAAGGTAAGAAAGGGTTCACTTGGACATTGATCACCAGGCAGAAAAACAAGGGAATGAGAGAATAGGAATTAAGGGGGATACCTATATCCAAGGAAGGTAGAGATGCTTCAACATACACACAGCGGAAAAGCAGACAGACTGCTATCTGTAGACATCTTTACCTCAATCCATTTAGCTTTATGAAAACATTTTTAAAAATTTTTTTTTTTGTGTGTGTGTGTGTGTGTGTGTGTGTGTGTATAAAGGAGACAGAGAGAGAGAGAAAGAGAGAATCCTATCTAACTCCTAATTCCTTTTGACATAACTGAAGAAAAAAATCACAAGATCAAAACCAACAAACTAAACAACTACACTGAGTGATATTCCTTTTACATATCATAAACCAGACTGTCACAGTCCTGCCTGCTGCTTGCTGAGACAGCCTGGAAAGATAAGCTAATTATTTTGAAATTATTCAGAAAGTCCATTTATTTTTGTTATATGAATTTTAAAAGCCCAATATCTAGTTTGAAGACCCCCAATTTTTTCCTTTGAATTCTTCAAATACTGCTTTGTAAATTTCTAAAATCAGAAAATGACAGAATCAGGAGTGTAGATTATCAGCCTGACTACTTTGTCCAAACGTTTCTCTGTGAAAGACCACAAATGAATCATAACAGGGTATAAGATGAAAAAACTGTCCCAGATGAGCATACAGAGACACATACAGAGAAAGACACATACAGACACTCAGACATACACACAAAAGTATGACATGAGGAAAGAATGCCACAATAAGATATGTTGAGCAACAATATTCCTTTGTCACTATGCTAGATAGTGAAAGCAGAGGTAAATAAAGCTACATACCTCTCCCTTCCCAATCTGAAATTAAATATAAAAATAATTAAAGTGTTTGTGTTGGGTTAAAAATGTTGTTAATTTCTTAGAGATATGCCATCTATTAAAACTATAGAGATATGCTGAGCATATCCTGTTTTTGAGATATTGGATATGCACAGATGAATGAATCTTCAATTTTATAATAAGGCTTATTTTGATAACAGTGTGAATAAGTCAGAGTAATCTTGCCTATCTCCCATAACTCAGTGCTTACAGTTACATGGCTAATTCATTAGTCAGATACAATGATAGTAGTATCCCTGAATAAAAAAACTATGTCCCAATTCATTATCATGTATTATAACTTACTAGTGCTATTTAACATGGGATGAGACATTTCATATATGAACCGGAATAATTTTAAACAATTTTCTCATTGAATGTCTGTCTATAAATTTAAAATTCACATTTATTGATCCTGACAACTCTCAATCTAAAGTCTCATTTCTGCAAAATAATCTTTTCAGCCTGATTAGCTATGTGTTAAGCTACTGTCAATCATAGGGAAGCTGAGAGTCTCACCTTAGCTTCACTGTCAGACTTTCTTGTGGTACTTTTACCACATTATTGATTTCACCTTAATTCCTCCACAATGAATAGTGAGATAATGAAGAAGATTTAGGGATGTCTTTGATTCCACTGTATGAATTTACTTAATGAGAACTATGCAGTACCCATGGATTTATTTCAGCTCTACATGAATCATATTGTTAGTCAAATTATAAGTGTTTATATTTCTTAGGCTTTTCAGAGTTATGATATGGCTTGAATTGTTTAATAACCACAGTAAAATTCACTGAAATTTAAAAGAAATATCTTGATGCGAAAGTTAGATTTTATCATGAGCCCAAATGATTTTAACTGAAAGGTCACTAAGAGACAGTGTATAATTTAATGTGACTGGATGAATATACTGTGTGCTTCACCCTGAATAAATACTTATTCTCATAGTCCTTAACCTATAGCTTTTTCTACTGCAAAGAAATGTGTGAGTAACATATCTAGGGGACAAAGCTACCTTCATATCCTCCCTGTAACAAAGACATTTGGCTGCACATTTGCTGGAAATTGTCTAGTATAGTTGGTTTGGCATTTAGACATAGTCACACTACTTCATGTGAGCTATGATTTTATTTTTCTTCTCTAAGCTCATGGAAACAAAACATATATGTTATTCATGGTTGGTTGCCTTTGCTTTTTCTGTTTCATTCCAAATGTTTTCTTTAAAGTCCACCTACTCTGCTCTTCAGTTTAGAGCCCAGCATTGTGTTCTTCTTACTTGGTTGTGTGATTTCTTCAAAGTCAGGCCACTAACTTACTATTTTAGCTAACTTTAAAAGCATTTATTTCATTATAAACTCTGTGTGTGCATGCTTGTGTGTCTACCTATGTGTATGTGCACATGAATGCAGAGATACATAGAGGGGTGTAGACAGGTGGAACCTTGCAACTAAGGGCTGTGAAGCCTGGCTGGATTTCTAGTTCAGTGAGAAACCCATCTTCTAGGAAAGTAAGATAGGCTGATGGAGGGAAACAACAAATGCCCGGATAAGTTGAAGTACATGACATTGTGCATCTTATCATTCATGCCTCTCTCTCTCTCTCTCTCTCTCTCTCTCTCTCTCTCTCTCTCTCTCTCTCTCTCTCTCCCTCTCCCTCTCCCTCTCCCTCTCCCTCTCCCTCTCCCTCTCTCCCTCCCTCCCTCCCTCCCTCTCTCTCCTTCTCTCTCTCTCTCACACACACATATCAGTTGTGCTCAATTCACAAAGTGAATTACACAGAACTATGAAATGTCGAATGTGGCTGACTTATTACATGATTTCAGAGGAAGTTAACTTTTGAGTTAAGCTGCTTGTAGCTCACATTCCAATTTATTTTTTCATCTAGAACTTAAAATATGATGCAGCAATTCACTAAAGTATGACAAATAAGTGTCTAGCACCAAGTAATAATCTACACTGCTTAGTGTGACATATGGTATTGGCAACAAGTAGATGTATTAGTACAAGGCAAAATTAAAGCTGTTTATTTAAAGTAAATATTTTAACTAACTTTCAAAACCTTGTTTTACTACCACCACAATATGATTCATTTATTTAAAATGTCAGACTTCTTATTGCTTTTTGGCCTTCTGGCTAAGATCAGGTGCAGTATCTGCTCTTATATGTTTACTGACTGGTAAGTCCTCTATTCGAGGACAATATATTAAATGGATTTTTGGAACTAGGAATTGAAATTGGAGCTTGCTCTGTCCACTCAGTGCATCAACTTGGTATTGTATCACCTTCAGGAATGGTGTGAAAACAAAATCAGACTTATTGTATTCACAGGGGATAGAGAATAAATATTTTAAATATTAAGTGTTGGTTAAAACATGGATATCCTCATTGAAAATTTGGAAACTTAGAATAAGGAATAGAAAGGCAATATAAGTGTTTCTATATGACAGTACTTTTTAAAATGGCATTGGCTCTTATGACTTCAGATTAGAATTCTCTTTACAACTGTCAAAATATTGTTGCCAAATGAATTGAGAACTGACATGAGTCATGTCATAGAAGACTTGTGTATGTTATTTCCACCTCAGTACTGTGGACTTAGTCTTATATATCAGAGGAGGTTTATATTTGCTGAGTTATATTTTGATAACTAGTAATTACTTGACTACTAGGTTCTATTAACAAGTTGACATTCTCTACATAGCCTGAGATCAGTTGTTGCCTGAGATCAGTTGTTTTTGTTAAGGAGCCATAGAGACATCTGAGTATTGTCAAGGCCACATTGCAGATTTTAGTTTCCAAAAGGAACAGAGAAGACATTGTGCACAGCCAGGTACCCACGAAGGGACATAGACATTTTTGGTATAGGAGGAAGATATGTCAAAACTGGTCCTGTTTTAAGGTTATTGTCTAGGTACAGGTCTCTAGAATGCTGTCATCATGGCATAGAATGTTGCTTGTTGGTTCAAAGACCTATAGTGATAAACAATATCTGTGAGCTACAGAGAAAATTTTTAGATGGTGGATCTAGTTCCACCATGTACCAGAGCAGGTCTGTGACTTCAGCTAGTCCTGTCTTACTAGGGAACTGGCTATTGGCTTAGAAAAGTGTTGAGGTGAAAGTTACACCTGCTTCTGTACTGGACAAGCTTCCAGAGTCTCTACAATGGACCTTAAAGCAAATCACCATCCCAATATCATCTCTACTAATGATATTTTGAGATCATCTCATGTACTCAAGGACACAGCACACATACATTGTTCATTGGTCTGCTCCTGCAGACCTCTGTGCTGAATATTAGCAGTTACACAGTCTGGCTGCAGACCCTAGGATGAAATCTTCTCAGACTGAGGGAAGGTTAGCAGGAGGTCTGATTCTATCAAATCAGCCCCCCCCCAAAAAAACAAAAAAATCTAGAAAAGATACTTGATCCTCTAAACACAGATTAGAATGCATTGAACACAACTAATGCTTTATTCCAAGGAAGTAAAGATATAAAATCAGAACTACATTTTAAATGAAATTCATTGAAACGAACCACAAAAAGATAACTGAAGTGGGACTAGAGAAAAATGATCCTACTAAAAACTAATATTAATAAAGAAAAATATTAGAGCATTCTAGATTCAAAGGTTTAAAGTTACAATAATAGACCACAAACTGAAATAGCTTGTCATTTAAGATGCTGATGGATGAAGCATCTCACGTCATGCTGTGAAGAGTATTGTGTATTTCTTCCACCTATAACCTTGGGTTATCTGTCCCAATAGAGGTGATACTTTTTTCCTAGTTATTTGCCATCTTGAAAAAGAGAGACGCTGCTAGCTCTCTTGATGTGATAGGAGGCCAGGTGTATTCTATCCTGGGCAGAGCAGAGGAAGACTACAGCTGTTCACTCATTCTGTATTTGTAAGTATATTTCCCCAAATCATATCTTAATAAATCCCAAATACCATTAAAAAGACTCATGTGAATTCTTCTTAACAAATGGCGCACAATGTAGGGCACCAACCCAGGACCCTGAGATGAGCGTCTCATGCTCTACCAACTGAGTTAGCCAGGCCACATGAATAGGGGCAGCTTGCTATGTGGCTGCTGCCTTCACATCCTGATTTGCCTGTTTCAATGCCAGACTCCATCTTTTAAAATTCCTATAACACCTACAGAGACTGTAAGCATCTTTGAGTTACAGTTCCCAGCTTGGCTCAGCACCAGGCCACTGCAGGTTTGTTTCAGCACTGCCTCAGGCCAGAATGATCTTTGAATCTCAGGCTAGCCTGGTCTATAAAGTGAGTTCCAGGACAGTCAGGGCTATTACACAGATAGACCCCCCATCTCAAAAACAAAACAGTACAAAGAAACAACAAAAGACTTATATCTAAGGGCCAATAGTCATGGTGCATGTTAGCATGATTTTCTAAAAAAGGTAGAGATGGGAAGCACTGCATCTATTCATTACTAGGCTGAATAGCCCAAGATCATGGGCAGAGTGAATACCCACTACATTTGAGAATTCCAGAATTGTGGAAATTCAGTTCTATGTCTGCTGATGCAATGTTCTTAGATGCTCTGGGAAACATGATATTGAGTTATTTAATAATCTGTACTTACACCAGCTAAGATGAAAACATAACTGAATCCTGAACATAGAACATTGAAATGCATCCTGTTGTCTTTGTCTATATACTACATGTCATTCAGCCATGCATGCCTATTCCAGAGACCATTAATACAATAGTGATTTCTTTACAAATATAGCTAATAGAATTTTTGACACAATTTCTACTCTAATTCTCATTTTCAAATAAATCAAAATTAAATATTGCCTTTAACATTCAGCTTTAAATTTTTATCGCATGAAGATGTATATAATGTTTCAGCATATTTTTTCTTCAGAGAGATGCTTCACAATTTATCCCTCATCTGATAGTTTTATGAAACAGGTTTATAAGAGGATGAATAACACAGGCAATGTCACACATACTTAAACTTCCCATACTCAACATGCAGTTCTGAAGAGAGCAATACACATTGTACACTTAGGATTAATTAACAAAGACAGGTCGTTTAACATTTATAATAAAAGCTGTTTATAACCACCCTCATGTTTTCACTTCTACGTGTATCTTATCCTTAACACTTCAGAACTGTCAGTTTTTCCTTAAGCTTTTAAACTTTTTCACTAAATGGATTTTTATGTAAATACCAGTGAATAGTACATATAAGCTAGAGTTCGATTGTTTGTTGTTTTTCTCAACATAATACAGTAAGGTAGGATGATGATATTATGATGATGATATATTAATTAGTATGGAATATCAAAGTACAGAGTTACCTCTCCAGCTTTTTTTGTTATTGTTTTGTTTTGTGGTTTGTTTTCTTGTTTGTTTTTTGAGACAGGGTTTTCTCTGTAACAGTCCTGGCTGTCCTGGAATATGCTTTGTAGACCAGGCTAGACTTGAACTTGCAGAGTGGGCACCAGCACTGCCTGGATGTTAGACCTTAGAACTTACAGAGATCCGGAGCGATCTCTGTCTCCCTAGTGGTAGGATTAAAGGTGTGAGTCCACACTTCCTGACCTTCAAAGCTTGGCTGTGGGTGATTCAGTGCTCTGATATTCAAAACAAATTTTATTAAATATGCACTATATTACCACAAGGTAGATCTTATCTGTTTTATATATTGACAAAATAAAGCAGAGATGAAAACTAATGTGGAAGGGTAGGATTTAACCAGCATTGTTTTCATATGCTATGAATGCAATTCTTCTCTGTGCAAGAGGCTGGCTGAGCAAGGTAAAGAAAGAATGAGGAGCTGGGATAGAACTGGGTGTTTTGGGATCCAGAACGATAAAAAGCTCTCAGAAAGACCATTCCATGACATCTTCTCTGAGCTCTTTAACTGGAGCTGACCTAAATCAGACCATTATCTACTCATGTTCCATAACTTGAGAGTTCTTAGTATTTTAAGGGAGATTAGAGTCACGTTAGGGATATAGCTTTAGGATGTTAGAGGTTATGCTAGTATTTGGTCCAAGACTTCAAGAGCTATAAGATAAGTCTGGTTGAGTCAAACACTTGTGGGAGGCTGAGGTTTGACAGAGGTAAGATTCTTGATTGTCATTCAGTTTGTCTTCTTCCTACTAAGTGGTGTGTTAACACCACTTGCTGTCTAGATTCTGGCCCATTTAGATATCAGGAACACAAGGCTGCAATAAACATCTGTATGTAGATTTTTCCTTTGTGAGAATTTAGTTGGTATTCTACAGGCTAAATCCCCAGGAGCACAGTTGCTAGAATGCCTGATAATGGCAAACCTAGCTTAATGACAATCATCAGAACATTTCCTACAACATCTGTGTCATTCTACGTTCCCACAGACAATATGTGAGTGATCCTGTCCCGCCTTTGGATTCATGCTGCCATTATTTTTCATTTATTTTTAACCATTCTAATATGTGTTCCATGATATGTCTTTATAGACTCCATTTGCATTTCTCTAATGGGGAATAATGTCACATTCTTTTCATGTGCATGTTTGCTCATCTACCTGTCTTCTATGATGAAATATCTTTTTATATTTTTGATACATTTTTAACTTGGATTTTTTTTCTCTTTTTAATTTAGAGATCAGTATTTCTTTAAAAAATGACATATACTCCATTTATATGAAAGCTTATATTAGAAGGCTTTCAAAGATTTATTAAGTTTATTATATAATACTGATGGTCAGGAATGCAAGGGTGTTGTAAATAAACCAAGCTATAAATGAAACATACTACATCAATTGCTATACCCATGAGAACAGGGTAAGAATGAATGTAAGATGATCGTGGTTGCTACTCTGCTTGTTTTGAAAGTTTTAGTCCACTTATTTTCTCTCCCCACCTGCTTTCCAGTCTCAACCTTTCGCTCTGTGTATGTGGTTTTAGTCTGATGTAGAGGAAGGAACTATGAATGAGATTGCAAATTTGGTTCTACCCTTAACTTTGAGGTTTCATGGTTAAAGATTATGAAGTTACATAAAATACAACTATTTGAATCCTAGTTTATACATAGTAAAACATTTGTATCTTAAGATCATAAAAAAAAAATTACCTGAGCAAAGGTGGAACATGTCTTTAATCCCAGCACTTGGGAGGCAGATGAAGTCAGATCTTTGTGAGTTTGAGACCAGCCTGGTCTACAGAGCAAATTACGTGACAGGCTCTAAAGCTACACAGAGAAATCATGTCTCAAAAACAACAACAACAAAATAAAATCATAAAAAATGAGCCCAATATGATAGTGCATTTGAGACATGGAGAGAAGAAGATTAGTTTGAACTATAGAATGTCACTCTGTTTTTGCTCCCCCAAAAAGAACAAATAATTTAGTAGCAGTTAAATGTTAAAAAATACCTGACTTTTGTTAATTAATTGCCTTCTATCTTGTGAAGGTTGAACAATAACAAGAAGGGTGAACACTGGCTAATTTACAAGTAAAATTTTACTTGAAAGAATTTGCTTTCTGCTGAGGACTAAACCGACATACCAGATTTTAATAAATTTTGACCTTGATCTTACCTTTAGAATCCCATTAGGATATTTTCCCAGGCTCTTATTTATATGCACCATACCTTTAAGACACTCTCAACTATTCTTTAGCTAATTTACCTTCATTCTTATAATATTTCTATATAACTTTCATCTGTCTTCCCAGGATTTGATTTGGTCTTCTGCAGTGAGCTCATTGAGCCAGCCACCACCAACTTTTTAGTATCCTTTAAATCTAACTTTTTATAGTTTGCTGCATTTATATAAAGTCTCTATTAGCTGATATGAGATTAGAGGGGAGCAGTTATTGAGATACTCAGCCCATGTGACTGCAATCACACAAAAGCCTGAAGTCGTTATTTCCCAGAATGAACAATCTGTCTGGCTGTATTCAATTTTGGTTTACCTTCTGGCCACATAGCACTAAATATCAAATATTATGAATCCCTAGGCATCTGGTCAGATATTCCTATAAAAGAACAACTGCCTCTGATCCTTCTTCTCTCTAACAGATTCTAAAATTTATAGAGAAGAGTGAGGTGATAAAAGTAGCAACTGTGTGATTTGCAGAGACAGGAAAGTTAGTGAGGAAAAGCATGTATTTCAGGTTCCTTGTACAGCATCCAGAAGAGCAGCCTGCAGATGGTACCAGGGAAATGGCCACTGTTTGAAGTCATGTTTCTTATCTTTCTCCTCCTAAAAGTTGTTTTTGATTGATTAATGAGTGATTAGAGAAATATGTGTAAAGCAATGGATGCAGGGAGTAAGTGGTAATGGAGTACATATATTTACATTCTTCAGTGTAGAATTTCTCTTCTTTGAGTCAAGCACATTAAAAAGGAATGGACATATTTCTAATAAATCCTTTTGAAAAGAAAGAGCAAGAATCCTTGATAAAGTATATTGTATGAACTCTTGGATATAAGCAAGTTCACAGATTAACTAAGGTATGGCCACATTGACACATGTAGAGCTCTTTGAGCTAAAAGCAGGTGGTTTTTGTTGTTTTTTTTTTTTTTAACACCTCTCAAATTTTCAAGTCTAGGAACTTCTATCATTCCTTAAATATTATTCTGAACCCCTAAAACTTTAGTTCATTTATACTAGCTGTCTCTATATGAAGTTAAGAACAAAATTTAACCCTGAACTCTAAAAATAATCATTATTTAATCCAATGATAAACATATTGAATCTTCATTAATTATATACTAGAAAATTTAGTTTAATGAAAGATGTCTGTATTCTAGAATTTGCTTCTGTACTCAATCTTCTAAACTTACATTTTGCATTTACATATCTATACAAATAAATTTCCTTTCACAAATATGTAGTCAGGAAACACATGTAGTTGCCATTCAGACAACAGAATGCATCTCACCATACCTAATCTCATAACATTGTAATTTGTTAAGGATAGTTTCAGTGTGAGATCTAAGAACACAAGCAAGCGCTTTTTTTTCATCCTGTTTTGATTTAATGTTTCTATTAATCTATAACTCTAAGTATCTTTTACCATGAATGCTTATATGGCATACTCTGCTAGCCACTGAACATTATCTTTGATTTCAGTCATCCTTTCAGGACTTTGAATTTTTTTTTTTCACACAAAAACTCATAACATAATACAGACACTTAGAGAATGTCACTCTGCTCTTTACTGCATAGGAATAGAAAATATAATCTTAATAATAACATGGAATTATTTTGCCAGTGAAAACCCCTCTAAAGAATGTTAGGGAACCTCAGTGATCACAACACACTCTGGGTTAAAAGGGGGTGTTTTAAAATTTTATGTCAAAGACATGACCTGTGAACATTCCAATGTTTACATATGAAAAGTAGAATTGATGCAGAGAGAAAAGCTCTGAACCTGAGTTTCCCAGTATGGCTCCCTCAGTTTAGGAAATTCTTTTTTTGTTTTGTTTTTGTTTTTGTTTTATTATTATTATGAATACAGAAGTCACATTTTCTATCCTTGTATATCCTTATTCAAGGTCCCTTCCCCCACCCATTCTATCTTCTCCACAACTTCCCATCCCCCCTCCCCCCCTCCCGCAGACAGTCCCAACGTCTCAATATTGCTTAGTTCAGCCTCCACTCCTGGCAAATCCAGTTTTCTACCCCTAACCTCAAGACTGGAAATTCTTAAACCTTGAACACAAAGATAAACAGCTGAGTCAGTCACACACACACCTTTGATCTCAGCACAGGGAAAGCCCGGAGTGGTGACCAATACCCTTGATCCCATAACTCCAGAGACAGAACTTCTTCTGTTTCTGTGAGTTCAAGTCTACACACCTTTAATCCTAATCTGGATGGGATAGGGTATATATGGGCTGTAGAAACCAGGCAGACACAGAAGCAACTGGGAGAAGCTACTGGCAGAAGCAACTAGGAGTGAGACTGAGGAAGTAGCAAGACAGCTGGATGAGAATTGACTGTGGTGTCTCCTCTCTCTGATATTCCAGCCTTCGCCTGATATTTGACTCAGAGTCTCATTCATAATACTACAAATTTTAACAGTTAATTAGCATTATTTTAACAGTCTTTTCTGCTAGACTGATATAAAAGGAATAATCTCAGTGTTGTATGAATAAAACCAAGAATTCAAGTCTATTAATTCTCTTTTTTATATTTATTTAAAAATAAAATATTCAGTATTAACAAGATACATATTCATTATAGAGTCCATCACACATATTCTAAAATTAAATAATTGACTGACTTCTTGTAAGATCCATCTGTTTGAAGCTTATTCTCAAATATTTTTGATTCATCCATTTTTAGCTCTTAATGTCTGTAATATAATATAATGTTGGAATAATAATCTTCAACAGGAATAAAAGGTGTGCATGAAAGAGAGGATACAATTATTACCAGACAAATAGATGATCAACATTAAGTTTAGCTGGAGAACAGAACAAAGCTATGTTTTGGCACCAGCACAGGAGTTGCTTGGAGTCTTAGCAGAGAGGCAGATGCACAGTGTACTAGCAGATGCCTGAGTCAGAGCCTGACTTTGACAAATACAAGCACTTTGTTGGATCTTCATGTCAATCATTCTTTATTGTATACCCCTATTGAATGAATACAGTTAGTTCCCCAGTTTTACCAAGAGCCCCAGCCACAGATATTGATCATTACTTTTCATCACTTTTCAAGAAGAATCAGATAATTAATCACTAAATTTATTAAATATCAACTTCACATGCAACTGTGTCAAAATGAAGGTAGTATATATGCTGAAATTGTCAACAGGCAGTAAGCTAAAGATTTAGGAAAATTCTTGAAGATTTACTTCTCCCTAATTGCTCTTTTACTTCCAGAAGCTAACAAATTGCCATTGTCATCTGGGTTTCCTGTAGAGAAAAAAGAAATTTTATTTAATTGCTTCTCCTTCTGTTCTTCTGTTTGGAGAAATCTGGTGACTAAGGATGATAAATCATTCAATCAAACTTCCAAAGATAGAGGAAGCTTTATTTATCCTATTCTCCTGACCTGGCCTTCTGTGGGTAGGAAAAAGTATTTAAATTTAATAAAACCTTTTCTTTTAGCTACTAATTATATTTATAAAAGATGCTGGAGTTCTTAAAATAAAAGACTCACAGTTCTGCCCCAGATGCCCAAACAATTCTCCAAATTGGTACCCAGAAAGAATAATCCAGAATTCCTCTTGACCTTGACACTCCAACAAGAAGGAGCCAACAGTGATGTCTTCCTTGATATCTGCAAGAATAGGCTACTACTATACCATAGCTTAGTATCCAGCAGGGATAGGTTAGCAGTGCTTTCTGACTTGACAGTCCAGGACAGAAGAGGTGAGGCATGTATATTACCTACCTCTGGTTCACTAAAAACAATTGCAAATATGCTATTCACATAAGGAAAGCAACATGTCTAGCAAAATCCCTATTGAAGCACTTAGGGCCTGATGCTTCAGTTGCATATAGGAAAAATCATGAAGATTTGGTCCACTATCCATCATTGCCCAGGCACAATTTTACACTGTGTTTTGGGATCATTACTGTTCAAGATGCCATGTCATGACAAAAGAATGCTCTGAAAAAACAAATGGAAGATATAAAGTCCTATATGCTATATCACAAGTGAAGCAATGAGAAATATCCTACTAAAAGCACACTAGAAATATCAAATAACAAAGCCAGGTTATCAGATATTTATAATTCTAAAACTCTTAAAATAATTATTTAAAATTCCAGTAGTCAGAATTCTCTTGAAAAAAAACTGGAGTAGTAGAAAAAATGAATCCCTTTCATGTTTAAATTTTTCTTTTTGAGACTGAGTCTCGCTATAGAGACTAGAATGACCTTGAACTCACAGGAATCCACCTCCTGCCTAAGTGCCAACATCAAAGGCATGTGTCGTCATGCACAGCTCTTTTTTTAAATCTTCTGGGAGCTTCATTACTACCTTAAAGAAATCATATTTTATAAAATACTTCCCCTTCAGAAAGTTTTCGATAATCATTAATGGTGTATCACCCACAGACAACTGCTCTGTAAGTCCTGTCCATGCCTCTTCAGGATTGAGTGTTTCAGAGATTGTAGTCTGTTAGCAATAGACAGGTCCACTATCATTTATTTAGCACACATTTCTGTCTTCCAAGCAATGCTGGACTCAGTCTTTTCAAGGAGAAACCAGCCTTGTCCTGAATTATTTTCAGGAGATGCATGTAGCCTGCCAACAAAAGAGTGAAGCCAAACTTTTGATTTGAGCCTAGAAAATGCAGTGGTTTTATGGGAAGACATACAAGGTTTTATGGGTTAACTAAATACAAGAGATCATATCTGTCCTGTGAAGATAATGGTAGGTGGTTTCTGGTACCCACAACATCTCCATCTACTATAAAAGCAATGTTCAGACATTGTAGCTAAACCACAAAATGAAACAGTGTAAATATCATCTTCTTAATTTTCAAGTGGAAATAGAACATCTGAAGATGAAGGTTTCCCACTACCAAACCTATCTCTTCACAGAACATTTAGAAGGGGAGAAGTGATGTAAATTTCAGTTTAACATGTTCTGTGAGTTCTCTACCTTAATTGTATGTAGATTCTCTATGTTGCCTTGCACACACACACACACATACACACACCACATTCTAGATCCCATCATAAATTTGTATTAATGTTTAAGGAACAACCCGTGGGTGGGTTCTTTAAAGGTATATAATAATTCCCATTCTCTTTCCAACAATCATCTAAAATAGTTGGAAAATAATTGCATAGCTGTCTCTCTTTTCTTTCTTCCCTCAAGCTCCCCCCTAGTTAACCTTTTCTGAAATCCTCCCATGTCCCTTGCTCCACTCTCATGTTGATAATCTTTCTGTGATTATCATTGTTATATACACCTATATGTATATGTATGTATGTATACACATACACATAAATATAACCTGCTGAGTCAGTTTTGGTTGTTTGTGTGTATATGGTTTCATTGCTCATCACTCCACAGTGGACAATTAATAAGGAGGCTACTTCTTGTGAGAGGCAAATTCTCCTTTCTGCAGCCTTTATTTACTTGTAGTTCTTTGTCTAGGGTGGGAACCCATTAAACATTCCCCATTCTATTGATATTGCCATTGTACCAGTCTTTTAAACCATCCATGGAGGCACCTGTGAGATTTTTGTTTATAATCATGTTTAAAGAACACAAGGAAGTCTGAGACCTGAGGCCATGTTGATACCTAAGTTTCATGCTGCCAACAGATACCACGTTGATGTCTGCAGTCTCTTCTGCCATCACAGGCCATGTGAATGTGTATGCCTGATGCTCAAGCTTGGGTCCATGTTGATGTCTGAAGTCGGTTCTTGAGTCAGAGGCAATGATGAGGTCTGTGATATATGCTACTACTTGGTTTCACGTTAATGCCCATCTTTTGTGGTACAACTAGAGGCTATGTGTATGTCTGTGGCCCATGCAGCTGAAGAAAACCATGTGGAAGCCCACAATTAATGCTGCTGGCTGTTATGGGTAGGAAAGCTTCTGTTGCAGTGTCATAGATGGCTCCAGACTCAAAGTTGAAAATGAGAGACAGGAAAGGATTCTGCAACACACACACAAAAGAAACAGACTAGATAGGAAGCCATTGAAAAGAGTCCCTATCATGGACAAAGACTCAGGTTCTAATCTTGTCTTCAGTGTTCAGCTGTGCATCCACCTGTCCCTTTCCTTGATCTTTCTTGGTAATTATTTTCTCATCTGCACAATGATCAGGGTGTCTCTAAGATTATCCTAGCTGTTCTAATAACTTTATGATTTGTGATGCAGAAACAGTTTTTCTCCAGACTCATAAATAACTCTTTGTTGCTATGTTCTGCTTTACTAACTTAGCACCCAATTTTCTGCAAGATTAAAATTAAATATAGATTGCTACCAAAGTCTTTATCAAATTGAATGTGGAGAAATCTGAGACACCATGTAGGAATAAAAAGGCATTATATGCCATACCATGTTAATCTTGATGTGATTCTGTAAGGCCAAACATCTGTACGAATGGTTCTCAATTGCTGTAATTACTTTAATGGGGAGTCGTATAAATTGTACGTACCTGTGGTTTCTCTCTCAATTGTACATCAGAATCAATGTAGGCTGGGGAGTATTATTAGCAATTATAAATGTGAGCTGTTCTTCAGCTATGCCCTGGTTATTGCTCCATTGCAGAAGGCTGTGATTCCCACAGCTCTGTTTAGTTCTGGATTTGCATGTGGCTCTCAGGTTTGTTTTGGTTTTCAGTTTTCAGTCAGACAAACATCTGTAGCCACTTGTTTCCTGTTTTCAAGTTAACACTTGTGCTCTTCCATAGACTTGATCTCACCTCTGAGTAATATCCCAATCTGACATTTTACACACAATCTGCTGGGTCTTGAAAAGATGAGAGAGTGCTATTGGCTCACATCAAGATTGATCATGTTTCTTAATTAAGCCAGATGTCTGCATACTTTTATAGATATTTAAATTTTGTTAAATATATTTTGCTTTTTTTGAGACACCATTTCATATGTTGACTAGGCTTGCCTTCAACTTGAGATTAGCCTACCTTAGTTTCTCAAATTTTGGCAATTTATTTGGTTGTCACCATAGCAAAATTCTGAATTCTTAAATCCTAATTATCTCATATTTGTGCACACATCAGCATTATGCTACAATAACACAATGGCAAATCACATATATTTTGTGTTGTGTATCTTAAATATTATTTTATGAAGATAGCTCAAAATTTTGTCCATGTGCTTGAATTTGTGATTCTTATAATTAGACATATGGTTTTAGTACCAAAGTTTTTAAAATGATATTTTTTTATGGTTGTACTATGCCAGATAGACATCAACTTTACCTGGCTTCATATTTTATTGTACTGTATGGGGTAAGGAACATACTATTATTTAAACAACAAATCCTAAAACACACACTCACAAGAAACTTGGATGTTAAAAATAAAATAGTATCGACTGGGACCGGTGCTCTCTGCGGCGTCCCAGCGCACTCTGGAGCAGGAGCAGCTGAACTCTGCACCTGGCCACACACACAGCTCTTGCTGCTGAGGGAATCGGCAAGGATCCCTACTGCGACCCCGAACTGAGTGAACTGAGCAAACCAACTGCAGGGGTCTCTGAGGGGCGGATTCGAACCCTGACCAGAGGTGAGGAGGGTTTGGCAGGCCTCAGCGCCTGTATCCTGGCCTGGGAGGGAGAGTTGAGCTCACATTGCTTCTGGTTCCGCCACCGGGACCGGTGCTCTCTGCAGCGTCCTAGCACACTCTGGAGCAGGAGCAGCTGAACTCTGCACCTGGCCACACACACAGCCCCTGCTGCTGAGGGAATCTGCAAGGCTCCCCACTAAGACCTCGAACTGAGCGAACCAACAACTGCAGGGGTCTCTGAAAGACAGAATCAAACCCTGACCAGAGAGGTGACAGGAGACACACAAACCAAAGTGCCACAACTGACCAGGACCCATCTAATCGTGAACCACT
>PVIH01022808.1:0-26310 GCA_004025045.1 Sigmodon hispidus | reverse complement strand
GGATTCTAGGCAGGGGCTCTACCACTGAGCCACACCCCAGCCCCTCACTGGGGGATTCTAGGCAGGGGCTCTACCACTGAGCCACACCCCAGCCCCTCACTGGGGGATTCTAGGCAGGGGCTCTACCACTGAGCCACACCCCCAGCCCCTCACTGGGGGATTCTAGGCAGGGGCTCTACCACTGAGCCACACCCCAGCCCCTCACTGGGGGATTCTAGGCAGGGGCTCTACCACTGAGTCACACCCCAGCCCCGCACTGGGGGATTCTAGCAAGCACTCTACCATTGAGACACACCCCTACTGCCTTTTTACTTTTTGTCTTACGAAGTTTCACTAGGTTGCCCAGGCTGCCTTTGAGCTCACTATGCAGTTCATACTGTCCTAAAATTTATAATCCTATTTCAGTCTCTCAAGTGGATGAGATTACAGGCTTGTACCACCACACCTGCTATTTACCCACTTTTAACACTCATCTCTCCCATTACTCACACTATCCCGTGTGGGTAATGAACACTCTGGCTTCTTTGCTGAGGAAGGACCTAGCTCAGTGTTAGTACACAGCGGCAGATGAATTAATTAGTTAATTAATTAGTTAAATGAGTAGAGTACCGGTTACAAGGCTGCCTTCCTCCTTTCTGAGCTCATCTGGTCAGGGAAGAACAAGGATTTGATCCTTAGCTTTCATTCATTCCCCTGTAGAAAATCTCATGAGGGAATCTTCTTACAGCCAAAATAAGCTAGAGTTGGGGGTTAGCCTGAGGCCCCTGCACCAAAGCCACAGGCCACTGCGAAGCTGCGTTGTTTTGTGACCCTGACCCTCATGGTTTACCTTCAATGTGTTCCATTTGAAGACTGTGGGTACATACTGCAAGGTGTGGGCTATAGACATTGCCGTATGCTGTACCTATGGCTCTGGGGACACGCAGGAGTCAGGAGGCCACATGGTAAGGAACTAGTCTCAGGGAGAGTCAGGTCTTTGGGATGCTGTCCCATCTGGGGGAGGAGCTAGAGAGCCGTTAGAATGTTTTTCTATAGGGTCCCCGCTTCCCCCATGTTAGGGCTCGATGGTGAGGAAGCAGTATCACTATGAGATTCCCAGGTATGAGCCATGAGGCCATTCAGCTCCAGGGGTGACTTTAATCCCCATTGCCTTTTCTGGTCACTAAGAGATATTTCATCAGCTCCCCCATGCATTGGGCATATACAGCACTCTTTACATGATCCCATACACCTTTTAATAAACAATTGAGTTGTAAATAAATTAAAATTTTATTCCACCCTTCAAACAGAAAGGTCTTACGGAGATGTACACAGGTAGATTTTAAAACACTTTCAGAGAAATGTCTTTGAAAAGCATAAAACCAATGCTCCTTTTTAAGGAGACTGAGGAGTCATGAACCTCAGTGTGTGTGTGTGTGTGTGTGTGTGTGTGAAGGGCTCTGAAAGTACCTGAAGGAACCCCAGAGGCTTTCAGGCGCACCACCAGACAAACTCCGGCTCTTGTACACTGTGGGGTGGGACCTTGTTCCTGTAAAGGAAGCCCTTCCTCATAACAAGGGCTAGAAGAGTCAGCATGCAATACCAAACATTCCCAGTAGGTGGCACTGCCACAAGGACGTCCTAACCAGGCACCGGCTCTATTGGAGCTGCAGACCCAAGAGGGCTCACGTGCTTTGCCTTAATGTTAGTGACCTCCAGCCTGGGTCTGCTTTGAGCCAAGGGCCACCACATGTCCTCCCAGTGGACAAAGCTGCCCTCTGGTCATGCTGCCAGCTGGCGAGCACTGGTCAGTAGCCCTTAGCTACAGGACTACAGGGACTGGTAAGTTTGTAAGCCATTGCCAAGCCATTGCAAGGGACAACTGAAGCATTTCTCCAGTCAGAGCCTCAACGGGGGCCATCCCAGCCTAGGGCAAGCCCCAAACACATGCCAATACAGGCAACTGCACACATGCCTATACGTGTACACAAATACACATGTGCACATACAAATACGGATGCACACGCTTGCATTTGATGCACAGCAACACACATACACACACAAGCACACACAAGCAACTGCACTGAGTGCTGAGATGCTTGTGAAAATGGACATTTACACACACACACACACACACAGAGCACATACCCACATCCACTGATATACATATCATTCTCTCCCCAGGCTCTTGTAGATAGGTGCAGAAAGACACCTGAAGTAAATTTAGCTGGGGTGACAGTCTGTTCCCACCTGCCCCTGCTGCCCCATCTGGATGGTGGGTGGATAGGAGTGGAGGACTGAGGGGTAGCTGTACTGTCCAGTCGTGACTAGGCTTTTCTGGTCAGAGCTGGGAGGCTCCTCCAGGCTCACTCCCTGCAGCTGTCTGGGCTGGAGGAGTTGACATTCTTCCTGCATTCAATCCAGGGGGCTAAGGTGGGTCCTGTGGTCACTGTAAGGGTTGGGAGAGTCACTGGGGTACCTTACAGTTGAGCAACTCAGCCCCTTAAAGATCTTCAGCCCCTTGGCCCCTGTTAGAGGCGGGGCTGCTGCCCCCTCCTCCCCCCTTCCTCCTCCATCTCTCTCCTCCTCTTCTTCCTCCTTCTCCTTCTTCATCTTTCAGTTTTTGAGACAGGGTTTCTCTGCATAGCCCCTGACTAATCTGGAACTCACTATGTAGACCAGGCTGGTTTTGAACTCATAAACATCCACCTGCCTCTTCCTCTCAAGGGCTCAGATTAAAGGTACGTGCTGATGCGCCCATTGGGCAGGCCTTCTCAGTTCCTTCAGTTCGTTGGTTGTCTCAAACCTGTGAGCACCGCAGAAGCACATGGCCTCTAGTCCCCGCTGTCTCCCAGCCAGCATGCTGTTACATCAGTTCAAGGGTGACAATGAAATCATTTGTGACACCATCATTTGTCTTTGCTGTGGAGAGACCTGGGGCCATGGGAGGGCTCCAGGGGCCCTAGCTGCTGAGCCTTGCACTGAGCAGGCTGTGTGGAATCCAGTGTGGTGACCACCAGCCTTGCCCACAGTCCTTGGCAGGGGTCAGAGTTCTCTCACCTCCCCCATTAGATCAATACCCTCCGGGCTACTGTCAGCAAATCTTTGGCCTGTGATCTGGCCACACATGGTGACCCCTGAACCTATTGGTCTTTCCACCAATCCTTGCCTTGGTCTCTGGGGTGGGTGAGGGGCTGGCCCCTGGCTCTGGCCCAGGCTTAGAGAGGGAGCCTGTAGGTCCAGTCTCTTCCCTTTCCTCTAGACCAGGGGCTGAGGCATATGATGGAGGCTCTGTGTGTAGGTCCCTCGGTGCTCCAGGGCCCAGGCAGGCTATGAATGGAAGGCTGGAGAAACCCTTCTCAGGCTAAGAGGCTGTGGCAGCTCCTTCCTAAGGCTCCCTTTCTGCTTTTTCTCCAGTGTTCCAAGATGCCTAGCAGTACCAAATTTCTGTGCCTGGGGCTTGGCTTCTGGGTCTCCCAGTCCCATTTTCAGCATGGTCTGGTTAAACATGGTGGAGTTGAGGGTGCCATGTAGCCAACGTTACAGCCAGTCCACAAAGGATGGGCAGACAATCACCCAGAGGGTTACTCCCAGCAAGTCCCCTGTCTGCCTGAGACCCAGCAGTCCTGCAGCATTGATGGGAACCAGAGAGGACATCCACTGTGCTCCTCTCTGGGTTGTATGCCCTATGGCCCCACTAGGGGGGGTCACTAATGTGCCCACTCATCCTGTGCCACTTGGGAAACTTTGCCCATTGTCTGGCAGTGGATACCAGGAACCCATTCTTCAGATCTACTCAGGGGAACTTAAAGACTCCAGAGCTCCTTGGAAAATATCACTGACCCACAGACTGGGACAGCAAACACATGAGCCTTACCTGGCTCCTGAGAGGAGATGCCCTCCGCTCCCTGGGGTCTTCTGAAGGTGCTCGCTAGGCTCAGCCATTCTGTGTCTCAGGTCCGTGATCATCTGCTTCAGGAAGGGACAGTGGGCCAGAGACTGCACCAAAGAGAAACTTTACCACTCAGGGGAGGAAGAGGAGGGAAGGAGGAAGGGCAGGGGACAGGTGTCTGTCACCATGGGAGGTGTGGGTGAACATTTGGTGGGAGCACACCTCAGACAGGCATAGGCTGAGAGAGGGTGTAAGGAAAGGCCTGACCCAGAGTTCTGGGACTCTGGTCCCTCATCCTCATTACCCTGGAGCATATTGGCCCTGGGGAAAGTCCTGACCACCACTCCACCTGTCCAGGTCTTGCCTGTCTGCTTTTCTAGAAAAACTCTCAGAGCAGAGACAGCAGGTCAGGCAGAATGGAAGATACACTGATGACTATGTGGGCAGCAGAGTTCAATGGGTAGTGCAGAAGGTCCAACTTGTGTGGTTTCTGTTTGTTTGTTTTGCAGTCCTGGGGATTGAGCCTAATGTCTCATGTATGTTAAGCAAGTATTCTGTCATTGGACAATGCTCCCAGACCCTCAGTTGGAGTTTTCACACAAGTGCACCATCACTAAGTCACACCCCAACACCTCACTGAAGGATCCTGAACAAGTGCTCCGCCAACCAGCCATAGTCCCTAGCTCCTCTTTTGTGTTTTTGCATTGAGACAAGATTTGGCTAAGTTACCCAGAGATGTCCTGACTATATAATCTTCCTTTTCCAGTTTCTGAGAAGCTGGGATCACAGGCCTGTACCACCAGGTTTGGCTAACCAACTGTTCCGAAGCCTCTATCCCATACCATGACCTTGGACATGTCTTTGGACAGGCCTCTGGCAGTCTTCTGGCCTCTCTGAGAACATGGATTGCCTCTGTAGCCAGGGCTGGGTTGGTCAGGTAGGAATAATCTAACCCACCTTGCCATGGGGTCCATAGAGTGCCGTGTGCATAGCATGCAGATGGCCCCACTCAGGCATCCGGGACAGCTCGTGAACCTCCTGGGAAACCAGGACTGAGAAGGGAGGGAGGTAGTTTCGGTGGTTCAGGGGCTGGGGATGGATTTGGAGTTGATGGACTCCTTGGGCAGTGAGTTAACATCCTGCAATCTAAGTTGAGAAGCTTGGGCATGGGGGTCTATGGCCAGCTGGTCTTGTGAGTACCCAGAGCCCCACCTGGCTACAGGAAAAGGAATACTGGCTCCAGCTTCCCCAGCCTCACTCGGTCCATCTTTTTGTACACAGTCAGACTGCAGAGTGGACCTGAAGAAGTCTCAAGCCATGTCGCCCCTTCTAATTTGCAGACATTCTCAGACGTCCATGTGGGACTTTGTGGGGACACAGGGAGGGATGCAGAGTAGCGGGGACTTGCAAGACCTGGGGAGGCAGGGGTCAGGCTGCAGCTTCCCGATGGGGAGCTACAAGTAGAATCCTTGGGCTAGAGGAAAACCTCAAGGGTCTCATGAGAGCCAGGTGCCCCTCTCTACATCCCAGACTCTGAGTGGGCACAGAACACCCCACTTACTCCTTCTTGATTGGCCTAAGGTATCTGGCAACCCCCCTCCCTGCTAATCCTTTGGCTTGAGACATAGTTCTTCAGATGTGCCCAGAATAAATGACTTATCCTACAGAAGACATCTTTGGTTTGAGCCAAGATCTACCATCTGCCCCAGGCCACAAGAAAGCCTGACCTAGACCTTGGATTCTTGAACCGTGAGTTAATGGGACAAAAGGCCCATATTGGAGATCAAGGCCTTGGGGGCCTCTGACTCACTGCTTGAAACCCCACCACCACCTCAAAGAGCCCTGGGGCTCTACTAAAATGTAAACCATTGGGCCATTGGGAATTAGTTGGAAAGGGCGGGGCAGGGAAAGCAGTGGAGGTCTTGTGTGGGCTCCTGGGAGCGGCTGGCTTTTTGTAGGCCTGAGGGCTCTTCTGAGAGTGGGCAGTGGGATTCCAAGCACCAAGGTTGCTAGTCTTCCTGAGGCTGGGCCAGCTCAGCAGTAGCAGAGTGTAAAGGGTGAGGCAGGGCTAGGTGTGGTGGTGCATGCCTAGAATCCCAGCCCAAGCCAGGAAGAAGGAAGCTTTGAAGTCTGAAGCTAGCTAGGGCTAGAGAGTGAGACTCTGTCTCAGAAAAAGGAAAAAAAAAAACAAAAAACAAAAACAAAGGACAGGTGTCCTGGGCAAGACAGAACATTCACTACCTGTTGGCGTCACGGCCCAGCAAGGTGACTCCCGCTCTTGACCACCGCTCTTTAAAGAGTAAATATTCTCTTTATTTCTCAATAGTTTTATGCGTGTAAACAATGGCCTCCAAGTTCTCATTCCTCCAAGGCACTGAGCATGCTTCCCTCACCTTTGCCCACCCCACACTCACCCGCAATGACTTTTTCTCCCTATGTACCTTGGTTTTCCAATAACCAAGTGACTTCAGAGATCAGAGAGATCTGTCTGCCTCTGCCTCTCATTGCTGGGACTGAAGTTATGTGCCACCACACCCAGTTTCTCCCTTTTGCTGAGTCTCGTTAATGCTACTTGCTGGAATGCTGACTTGACGTTATGCGGGTGGCCACAGGAGTGGTGAGTTCTGGGTAAAATGGCGCCGACCTTAATCCGTCACTGTACAGTGAGGGCCACAACTGTGAGCACTGGCCACCACGCACGAGGCCTCCCTGCCTGAGAGACATCAGTGGTGGTGAAGGTAGAAGCCGCTTGAGCTCTGAAGTCACAACTTAGAGAAAGAAAGCTAGAGGCTTCAGACTTTTGGGAAGACCGACCCCCACGCCCACTCCCATCTGGTGCAGGGGGCCCTTGGGAGAATGTACCTCAGGGGTACAGGTAACTTCTCTGGAGGTTACCATGCTTGGTCTGGCAAAGGGCATCTTGCCTAAATTGGCTTTGGCTGGCCCTTCTCCTAGTCAGTTGCAAATTCTACCCTCCGCTCCTGGCTCTGGTCCTCTCTCCAAGGCTGGTGAGCCAGCCAGCTTGGGCAGGAGTCATACTCCCAGGACAAGATGATACTAGGAAGTGGCCCCCGGTGCCATGCAAGTGTCCGCCTGCCATTGTTTCCGGGTGTGGGGGTGGTAGCTCCTGCAAAGAGCCTTAGTCACTCTGTTAGAAACCCTATATTGAGTCTCTGGGAAATGTTACTGGCCTCCACAGCTGGACTCCTTGGGGCTGACCCAGAGCCCCACATTCAAGATGCCTGCTGGGGACCAGCCAGACTCACTACCTGTGACATAACATCTCTGGTGTCCTTTGGTCCATGGATAGCAACCTGTGAAGTTACCCACTGCCCCTCCCTGCCCACCCTTCTGCTTTCTCACCTAGCAGTGGGGCATAGAGCTCCATCCCGTGTCTTTTCTCTTTTCTCAAGGACTTTCTGGATTCCCACGGCACCCAGGAAAAAGCCTGGCATCTGGACCCTTTGAAGACTTCCAAAGGGTACAGCCTCTGATTGTACCCTTTGCTGGACCCTGCCCCAGCAGGATGTCTTCCCTCTGTCCCATATCAAAAGTGGCGCAGAACCAAGCTCTAGCTCTTTATTGTACAGCAAGCTTTAAGCCCAGCCCCTGTGGATGCCCTGGAGCGCCTCTGTGACTTAACACAAGCTGGAGTCCTTAGCGAGGCGGGAGCCTCTACTGAGAAAACATCTCCATAAATTCAAATTGCAGGGAAGCAGATAGAGCATTTTCTTAATTAGTAATTGATGGGCGGGGGCCCAGCCCATTGTGGGTGGGGCTATCCCTGGGCTGGTGGTCCTGGGTGCTATAAGAAAGCAGTCTGAGTAAGTCAGCAAGCAGCATCCCCCCCCCCACCCCCCGTGGCCTCTGCTTCAGCTTCTGATCCCAGGTTCCTGTCCTGACTTCCTTTGATGATGAACTGTGATGTGGAAGTGTAAGCTGAATAAACCCTTTCCTCGCAGATTTTCTTTGGTTATGATGTTTTGTCACAGCAATAATAAGCCTGACTAAAACAGTCATGGGGGGGGGGCGTCCAACTTTCCCACTATCAACAGGATTGGAAGTTTATCCTGGGAGCATCTACGCAGAGTGGGATAGAAGGGCCTGGTGAACCTCTGATGCTCTGTAAATATAGCCCAGACTTACAACAGTTTCATGTACTTTCTTTGTGTATGTGTGTGTGTGTGTGTGTGTGTGTGTGTGTGTTTATGATGCTGTAAAAGGGATATGCATTCAATAGGAATCATTTTGGATGTGAATCTTTTCTCAGGCATGTGATATTTGGTATAATTCTCTTATGATGCTGGGCAGTGACTGCAGGAAGCCCCAAAACCTGCTCAGTCCTGGGAATGCAGAGAGAGAATTGATATTCTCCATTGTTCTGGGCTGATACTCTATGAGGCCTGGCAGGGTTGATGTATTCAATGTGTTCTCTACTTTATCTATTTTGTATTGCTATGACAAAAAAAAAAATCTGAGATCGAGTAATTTGTAATTTAAAGACTTCGCAAAGTTTCACCTGGGTACAGTAAAACACTCTCATAACTTCGGCTGTGTGAGAGGCTGAGGAGACCTTATCCCCAGAGTTACCAAGCAAACACTTTGAGTTCGCTTCAGTTTTGGAGCCTTAAAGAAGCAGAGGACAGTGTCAGCCTCTGCTTGGCCTTTGGTCAGGGCTTTCTTGGCCCACCATAGTGTGGCAGAGGGCATCACAAGCCAGGACAAGCAAACCAGCTGGCTCTGGTCTTTCTTCCTCTTTTTGCAAGACCATTGATGATGCTGTGGGGATGTGACCCCCTGTGTTCTCATGCAACCCCAGTAACATCCCAAAGCCTCACCTTCAAGTGTCATTCACATAGGTATTAGGTTTCTGACACATGAACCTTTGGAAGACTTATGGCAGATATTTTTCAACATATAATCAAGCAGGGCATGGTGGCACACATCTTTAATGCCCACACTCAGGAAGCAGAAACAAATGGATCTCTGTAAGCTTGAAGCCAGCCTGGTCTACAGAGTGAACTCCAGGGTGCGATGCCACCATAAATCAAGATGAAATGTATTCAATCTTGCTATCACTGTTATACTGCATGGTACCCACACTGCTCTTCTGTCTACCGCCATGGCTGGAAGAGTGACTCGTGTACCAACTTGCCCTTGTGGAAATATGCTAATGCATATGCTAATGCAAATGCTAATGTAGTTCAAATATGAACTATCTTCTATACCTATGCTTGAGCACTTGGTCCCAAGCTGGTGGTGCTACTCTGGGAGACAGTCCAGCTCTTGGGGCTGTGACCCAGCTGGCGGTAGGTCACTGAAGTGAGCCAGTGAAGGTGATAACTGACTCTGGTTCTGTCTCTTGATCCTGCGAGAACAAATCACACTGGGAGCTGCCCCCACCCCAGCCACCCACCGAAACGGCCATGCCATCTGAAATCCCATAACTGTAAGCCAAGGAAACGCCTTCTAGCCTTAAGTGGCTCCTAGTGTGTATTTATTTGATCATCGCATCAAGGGACATGACTAACACAGGTGCCCTCGGTCAAGGCATTTCCAGCTGAGGATGCTGCCTGCTGGGCTGTGCAGGCTCAGACCTTGTTCCCTCTCCCAGGTGAAGAGGGGTAAGAATCCAAGATGCTTCATTGGGCTGACAAGTTGGATTAGATGAAGGGCCAGGGAGTGCATATGAAAGATCAATATTTGAATAGAATGTAAAGAAAGATCATTTGAGATGTCACAAGGGGTAACAGCACTCAGGAGACGGAGGGTTTATCCTTTGACTATCCCTGGCCTTTGACCCTACATACATAACAGAAGTCTCTTGGTACTTTATCTCCTCAGGCACTTAGCTCAGTATTTTTGACCTTTGCTTTCTTTCTTTTTTTAAAAATTTTATGTGAATTGGTGTTTCATCTGCATGTATAACTGTGTAAGGGTGTCAGATCTTGGAATTACAGACAGTTGTTAGCTGCCATGTGGATGCTGGGAATTGAACTCAGGTTCTCTGGAAGAACAGTCGGTGCTCTTAACCACTGAGCCATCTCTCTCCAGCCCCTTGACGTTGGCTTTCACCAACTTTTTTTTTTGTTTGTTTGTTTGCTTGTTTTGTCTTTTGAGACAGGGTTTCTCTGTGTGGCCCTGGCTGTCCTGGAACTCACTCTGTAGACTAGGTTGGCAGAGAGTCACCTGCCTCTGCCTCCCGAGTGCTGGAATTAAAGGCATGTACCACCACTGCCCAGCAGCCCAGCCAGTATTGGCTTGCTCCAAAGACTCACTTTGTTAAGACCTTGCCAGAAGTACGTTCTACACCCTGATTATCTGTAGTTTGGTTCACTGGGTGAAAGATAGTTTCCCCAAGCTCTTTATTTCTTAATCTACCAAGATACCACCACTAATATTCTGGAAACCATTGATGACAAGCTACTTCTTAGTCTGATTCTTATTCCGTGGTTGTCATTTCTCCCTGGTATTTTAAAGAAATATTTTTGTTTTTAATGTTCTTTAATTTTAATATTGTATGAAGTACTTTTAAAAAATTTTTTTTAATTATTTTATTTTATTTTTTGAGCTAGGCTGTCACCATAAAGCCAAGGCTGGTCTTAATCCTTTATCTTGATTCCTAGAATTGCAGGCATGTGGCACCATGCATTGGACCCTTCTTAGGATTCAGGGTGTATCTTCAATGTGAAGATATTCTTTATTGAAAATTTCTCAAAGATGAGGTCTTGGGTGTTACAGCACAGAGCCCACGTTATATACATGTTGGTCCTTCTTATTCTAAACCAAGACTCAACTTCTCATATTTTCCTACCTCTATGCTGTAGCTCATGAAATTTCCTCTGTGTTTTCCATTTTCCTAAATCCACTTTGAACCCCTGTTAGCCTGTTGTGGAATAAGATCTCCATCCTGGGATGTGATGACACATATCCATTCTCAGGGTAGATGTTTTGCCTTACTGAATTCTCCCTAGAAATTCCTCCAGACGTGTTCTACAAACTCTTAACCCAGTCCAGCTGACGGTTAAGGTCTAACCAACACGAACAGGTTTCTCTTGGAATCCACCTGCTGCTTATTTGTCTATTTTCGGAGACAGGCTCTCCCTACACTTCTATTCTTTATAGGTGATAAAACACCTATAATCCCAGAAATGGGAGGGACAGTCAGGGAGTTCAGAAGTTCAAGTTCATCCTTGACTACACAGCGGTTTTGAGGCCAGCTAAGGTCTACAGGAGACTATCTCAGGGGGAAAAAATGAAGTCTAGAGGGTTAGAGCAAAGGGTAGTGTAAACCTGAACTCCACTTGTGTTCATGGTGCAATTTTAGGAAAGGACCCTCCCATCATCCCAGGCCAGCCTCCAAGGCTTAAAGGAAGGAGCCAGTTCCATCCAGCTCACCCTCTGGGGAGTCTAGGACACACCCTGTGCCTGTATTCAGCCCCAAGTTCTGTTCCTGAGTACCATGTGGCCCCAGAGTGACCCCGTTTTTACCCCACAGTACAT
Source organism: Sigmodon hispidus (assembly GCA_004025045.1). Classification (NCBI taxonomy): domain Eukaryota; kingdom Metazoa; phylum Chordata; class Mammalia; order Rodentia; family Cricetidae; genus Sigmodon; species Sigmodon hispidus. The sequence continues at coordinate 14,936 of PVIH01022808.1, read as the reverse complement.
CTCCCCAATCTTCCCTCAAATGAAACCTCCCCCATTTCACAACAGCTTTTCTGGTTCCGGGCTTTATGCCACGGTTACATCTAGAACCCCAGAGGGGTTCCTATAGCCAGAGTTTTCTAACAAGAAACTCCAGATGCTGGTTAGTTCTTCTCTTTCATCCAGGACTTTAGAACACAAGGTTATAAAATAAAATATAAAATCAAGGCCTTTTGTACACCTGGGTTAATGGTTCTAGACTTGGGACAATACTGCATTTTCAGCGGGCATTTAGCAAAGTCTAAAGACAACTGGGATTATCATGATTGAATGCAAAGTCTAAAGACAACTGGGATTATCATGATTGATGATCAGTGGTGGAAAATTGGCAATGAGTGAGTCTTGGCCTGGAATGTAGCTAAATACCCATAATGCACATGATGTCCCTGAGAATAGAGCTATTTAGCTCATGTGTCAAGGGTGTTTCTGTTGAGGACACTGGTGGTCATTTCTCACATTCCTCGCTGGTAAATCCTGAGTCCTCTGGGGCAGGACCACATCTCCATTCTGAGCAGGGCCCCAATCCCAAGGGCTTCCAGTGGGTCTGTGGGAAAGGTGGTTTCCCAAAGGTTACCATATACTTCAGCTCCCAGCTACTCAGAGAGCCTCACTCAAGCCCATTGGCCCCACATCTTACTACACCTGCCCACCAGACCTCCTGCTCTGTTACCCACCACCAATGCAGCCCCACCGGCACGCGCCAGCCACACCCCTTTATGTGATGTGGTGAGCAGGCACCCTGTGATGTGGGGAACGGGGAGTGTGGTCGTTGGAGCAGATCAGGCACTCCTGGGCGGGGTGAAGACATATCTCTGGTGCCATCTTTCCTGTTCTGATAAATAACTGATCTGTGGTTGTGGCAAGAAGGTTACCTCTGCCCAGGAACAAACCACTTGTGACCGGTGGGAAGAGCCCAGGGTGGAGGCAGCGGGAAGTCTGCCTTCCCTGGCCACCAGGCTGCTGGGGGCAGATTTCAGAAAGGGGAAGTGCTGAGCTGGGGCAGCACTTCCTGTGGTCGCCTGGTAGTCAGGGCATGGGGCGGGCATGAATGGCAAATCAGGGGGTGGCTTCCCTGAACCAGGAGAGCTTTCTTTGGTGCCAGCTGCTGGTCTGAGAAGACTCCTGAAATGTCACAAGTCACCCACTTGGGGCTGAAGCCGCCCTGGGCCTTAGGATTTTGGGACTGTCACTTTCTTGGGATCTACTCATTACATTTCCTCTAAAAAAAAAAAAAAAATGCCCACTCCTTCTGCTTGGCTTGGAGTACTAAGGGTATACATCCCTCAGAGCACATTGGCACCTTCCCCTTTGGGGAGCCTGGAGCTACTGGCCTGGCTGTCTTGGGAGCTTTTTATCTCATCAGGAGCCCAGGGGTGTTCTCTTAGCTTCTGGTACCCCTCAAACCAGTGGTTGTCTGCATTCCCATCTATAAAAAGGGGCTGCTGTAGGGGTGGTGGCTAGCTTCTCTTCACCCCTAAATGCTGACCATCACTGAGCATGGTCAAGCCTCTGTGGCCAGAGGGAAGCTGGGCCAGGAAAGTGAAGAACTAGAAAGCTTGCTACCCTCCCCTACCTGGCTCTCAACAGAGCCTGGCATGGAGTTCCCACCTCTCCTGGTACCCTGGTCCTTCCACCTCACAGTGCGCTCCAGAGTGCTTTATCACCTTCAGGACGGACCTCTGGGTAGTTCAGCCCCACTAGACTCTGCCAAAATTCCCAGGCTATTATTTTCCCTTTGCCCTAGCTAAGCCCTGCTGCTAGTGGCCCGGTGGTCAGTCTTTGTTAGCCTCTTCCAGCCCCAGCCTGAGCCTCCTGAGATGGTAAGGGTCTGGGTTCCTGAGTCGGTGAGATGTATGCAGAGGACCATTCCAGGGATACCACCCTGACCCCTGGTCCTAGCTGCTACCTGTGCCCACAGAGGTCAGGTAGGCAAGACTGCTTCTCCTCCGTGTCCAGGCTGCACAAAATGTGCCAAAGCAGCCAGCTTGGCCCACCTCATCTAGGTCTCTGCCTCTACTCAGTCTCTCATTATTAGCATATTTCATTTACAATACAGTGGTGTCTCCGGACACTCTCCATCTCTTTGGACCTCCCTTGCTTCACCTCTTTCTTGCTTTCTGCCTCTTTAGCGAGTCCCCAGCCCTGCCCTGAGACCCTCCTCTGTGCTTACACTCCCACCGCCGGCCCCTTATCCCTCTGTCCCTGCCTCCAGAGCGGTCCTTGCTTCTCCTTCTCTCTCTGCCTCTATTCATCTCTCTCTTCCTTTTCTCCGTCTCTCTAGTCTGCTTGGCTTCTTCCTCTCTTCTCTTCCCTCATGCTTCCCCGCCCTTGGCCTCTCCGGCTTTATCTCTTTGCCTCTCCCCCTTTGCTCACCTCTCCCTCCCACCCCATGCTCTCTCCCCTTCCTCCCTCATCCCTCCCTCTAGCATCCCCTGCCACCCGATCCCTCCCTTTCATCCTCTTTCTGTCTCCGTGGTCCAGTGTTCCTGGTCTCTGATGATGCCCAGTGCCCTTGCAGGCAGCTGGTTTCAGCCTGGCAAGGACCTGCTTGGGTATTTCATTTCTTAGTCACCTTGTCCTTCATCCTGTTATCAGTTGGAAATGAATCAGAGATTAGGAAATGGGGGGGTGAGGTTGGGGTGTTATCGCCCAGTGCACCCGGAGCTCTCGCTAATCTCTGGCGGACCTGGATTCAAAAGGAAGCAGTTGCGACACGGAGTCTGTCTTACCGTCCCTGTCATGTCCGCGGTGAGGCTGTGGGAGCCAGGGCCCGAGGTTGGTGAGGAGACGGAGAAGGAAGAAGGAGGCCCAAGCTGGATGGAGCCCCCTGTAGGCATGTGTACACACAGTCGTAGGTGCATATGAACACGTGTGGCAACCATGCACGTACGCATGAACACAGACACACAGGAAGCCTGCATGCCTTGCACAGGTCACCTATCAAGCTCCGTTGTCTGTGTGACCATGGTCACGCCTCACTACACGGCTGTGCTGGTATTATCCAGGGTTCCTATAGCCCATCCCCTCTGAGCATCTGGAACACTCCCATCATATAGGTTTCCTGTGGTCCTCAGGATCATCTTACCATCCTCCTCCTGGTCTGTAGGCTGATGCTGTAGTTCTCACCCTGGTTCTACCCACACGTCTACACTCTGGTTTCTGTAGCTCCCATCCACCTGGTACCTTCCACTCCTCTGTGCTTCATTTTGCACATGCGATTCCCTCTGCTTGAGGCTACATGACCCATCCTCCACACACACACAACCTAGGTCACTCACCTGTCCAAACCCTTCCTCAGGGGGGCTGGAGAGATGGCTCAGCGGTTAAGAGCACCGTCTGCTCTTCCAGAGGACCGGGGTTCGATTCCCAGCACCCACATGGCAGCCAAACCCTTCCTCAGGAATTCCAAGGTCCCCAGTGCCAAACCACACCAAGTCCCCTCTGCTCTACCTCAAAGCACACGTATGACATCGCTGTTATAATTCTTAATTATCTCCCACTTGGCTGTGGGTGACATGATACAGGGACTGCTCCTTTCTGTTTGTCCAGTATCTGGCCTGGGACCTGCCTACATTAGGCAGGGGTTGGACAAACATAGACTTGCCTTGAAATACAGATGAGTCTAGGCCCCCAGAGAAGCTTCACGCTTCTCGTCTACAGGCGCTCACATGAAGTTTAGCAGCTGTGGGCATACAAACAGAAGTACCCAGCCAGAGACGTGCACATGACTGAAACTCACACTTCTTTTCCCTACTGTTTCCCAGGCCCATTGCATCACATTAGCTAGTGAACCCCTCAACCTGCCCCTCAGGTAACCTCCCTCACTCATGTGGGCCTCCTGGACTCTGAGGCCTACCCTTGTCTTTAGGGGATAAGTCCTAGGTAGAAAGGATTCTCTCAGCCTTAGGAGTGGTTGTTCTGGGTTCCACTTAAAGCAAGTGGCAGTCACAGACAGTATTTCCCAGCACTGTGGTTAACACGAAGCACAATATTAATCCCCTCAGATATGACGGGATAAAGCCAAATCCAGCACTCAAGGAGATGTCAACAGGCACACACAGCCTAAGGTTTTGTTTGTAGACTAACACAGAAGTTAATACATGTCAGGGCATCTGTCTGTCCCTGACAAAGGAGGCTACAGCTAAAAAGAGGTGGCCAGGCCTGGGATCTGGACGGATGGTAGTGGTAAGAGGAAAGACTTTGGGGATGTGCGGTGGTTGAGGCAGAATACAGGGAGCAATGACGGCACAGGGGCTTGTGGGGGGGGGGCAGCGGCTGGATGGGCCATCTTCTGAGAGGAAGCAGAGATCCGTGACTGTAAAGACAGGTCCATAAGGATAGCCTGGCCTGGCCTGTTGCTGGAATGGAGCTTTGGGGGTTCCAGTCTGTTCGTTACCCAGAATGCCCAGAGGCAGTTCTGTCTTCTGGAGACAGATTTAACTGTCACTCACAATATAGCTAGAAAAGCCAAGAGCTGTGTAACCCTTCACAGGGGTGTTAGCCTTCCTGAACACACTTGGAACACTTACCAGGTAAGAACCTACTGTCATAACGGAGTCCTTGTGGAGGGGACATCCTCACATGCAAAGATACTGGAAGAGAAGCCCCAGCTCCAACACAAGTTCACGTCCCCAGCATACAGCCTTTGGGCCCTAAATCTGCCAGACGCCATTTTCCTCCTGCAAGCGTGTTGGAGAGTTCTCTCTGAGGCAGCCCTGGTAGCTTCTAGATCTTTCTGCTTAGATGTCGAGATTTCTCCAGAAGGCCCAGCAGGCCTTATTCTCTGTCCAGTTCCCATATCTGACAGGATCAGGGTGCCAGTGTGGGAAGAGCTTTCTCAGCACCACAGCTCTGCACCTTTGGGATTTTCTTGTGCTGCCCCCACTCAGGGCAGGTAGCTGGCCTGGCTTTTTTTTCGGATGGAAGTAATGCAAACTCCTTGGCTGATCTGAGAAATGTGAGCAGAGCTGGGAAAATCGGCCGTTTTTGTGGTTTGGGGGTTTGAAGCGAGTTTCACAACTCATCTCCCAAGCACAGGGTCCGGTCAGATGTGCTACCTCGGGCCAAGCCGTTTCCCAGCTGACTTTGGGGCTGACCACCCTAGGCCGAGCTGGGGACTTTGCTCACCTGCCCAGTCTATTCTCCATGTTTCTTCTTTGAGGAACAGTTGGTGGGGGGGGGGTGTTGGGATAGAGGGGCCTTTAAGGTGGATGTCCTATGGCTTCTGCCTTATCCTTCAGTCTGGGGAGGGAGAGTGGTCTGCCTGGAGCAGGAGGTCATCATCTATCTGGCACACGCACTCTCATACTGAAAATCTTTCCCAGATACCTTGGTGGCATCTACAACACTCAAAGGCTTCATTTGGGAGGGCTCAGAGGGCCAGGACAGTATCTTATTGCGATAATCTTGGGCTGACTAACAGGAAGTCCCGGAAGGCTGTTCTGCGGGCTCAGGATGAAGAGACTCAAAGGTACCCAGGGAGGCACAGCCGTCTCAGAGCTTCCCACCTCCCCTGTGATGGTTAGGGTATGGAGAGAGACTAGAGAGCTTGGCCTGCCACCAAGTAGCCTGGACCCCCAGCTTGGCCTTCCACACTGGGAAGTCCCAAACGGCCTCAGACCAGCCGGGGCAGAACTGAAATTGGTGACATATGTCTCTGTCCTCCAGGCTCTGGCCCCCGCCTACCCGTCTCTAGAGTCTTCCCGCAGGAACCTCCAAACCCAAGGAGGAGGAGCAGGCAAATGGCTTCCCTGAGTGAGAGCTGTTTTCCTGCCTCCCCAGCGCCCAGCTTGGAAAGAAGATACTAGCTGAGGATGGCCCGGATAGTGTGGCAGTGGTGCTCATGGGTCAGATTCCTGGGTCTGTGGTAAATGGACCAGGACAATCCTGAGTACAGATGTCCAGTAAGGGTAGAGGCTAGAGACCTACCACATCCTACAGGGCAAAAGAAGTCATTCACTGGTCAATGGAAGATGACCAGAAGACTCATGACCAGGGCTGGGGAGTTGGGATTCTCAGGAGATGGGTTGGATGGTAACATAGACATGGTAGGCTGAGGTGAGGCAGGAAAACTACTCAGGAGCCAGGAACATGATGGTCAGATATGCTGTGACTGAGTGAACAGCAAAGTCCCATCAATCTCCCCATGGGACAGATCAGCCTGGGCAATTAAACATAGCCCAACAGCCAGTCACCCAGTCTCTAAGGGACTCTTAGCAAGCTTGGCCTTCATCCAGCACATCTGGATGCACAGAGGACCATAGTGCTGAGACTTGGCAGAGATGCTCAATCCTGCCTGCTGGTGTGGGGTCAGGGGAGGCTGGGGCATTCTGGCTGCATCTGCTGGGTGTGTGCCCCCTTCCCGTTCCCTATCCATATCCCCCTCCCAGGTTCCTGTTTCTGTTTTGGGGCCACAGGACTTCCTCTTCTCATCACGGATCAAAATGGCTTCCTGGTCTCAACTGGAGGCATAATGTGTGTGTGTGTGTGTGTGTGTGTGTGTGTGTGTGTGTGTGTGTGTGTGTGTGTATGACACAAGTGGCCCAAGGCACATACACAGAAGGAAGCAGGATCTACATCTCTGTGGGGAGTATCACTGAGGGCTGAGCTACAGTCCATCCTACTGAAGTACCTGAAGTTCTCCCAATCGGGCCTTCAGTGAATATAGCTGCCTAGCATCATAGGGGGTCCATCCCAAGTGACCTTGACCTTGAACAGTCCCCTGCCTTGTTATTATACACACAGGATCTCTCTCCTATTTTCTTTTTGGGGATTCTGACTACTCCTGAGTTGCACTTCATTGGCTGTTGCACACACACACACACACAACATCTTTGAAACAGTGGAGAACCTGGCTTGATGAGTCTGCAGCATACATGCATGATGCATATGTGTGTATCAAAGTCAGCATGTACCTGTGTTGGACTGGGTGGGGCACAGTCTCATCTCACTTCTAATCTTCCTTAACTCCAAAAAGAGTTTCTTTCCAAATGAAACTTGACTGTGTCACCAGGTTTGGGGCAACATAGAAATTAACTAAACTTTTTATACTGGAGATGCCTATGTGGGTGGCTACTTAGGGTATAGGTACCCAGGACTGGACATGGGGGGAAGGCATGAACCAGAGAACACTGGACAGCTTCCAACTTTCCACCTCAGTGGAACCTTGATCCACCCCCCAGCTCCCCCAAGAAGGTACATTGCTAGAGGCCTGGGCAGCTCTTGACCATCATATGACATGGAGGTAGTCACAGAGAAACATGGCAGGGATACTGAGTGGCCAAAGCCAAGTCCTCTCTGTCATCCAGCTGGCCCCAAAGAGCTATGGAACCAGATGCTTCCTCCTAGAGAGCTGAGGTCCACCTCAAGGTCAAGCCATTCTGGGAAACTCCCTATCCCCTCCCATGGTACTGCTCAGCATTTGCCCAGCATGGTACCTTCATGAGAGATGACCACAGCTGTCACAGAGACTGGGACAGCAGGACCCAAACCCCATGGCTACAGGTCAGAAGCGCACAGTGAACCCTGGTCCTGGTTTCCTTCTTCCATGAGCCTGGGGTCACCGGGTCCTCTTCTCTGGCACCTGAGTTGCGTTCCCTATTCACACTGAGCAGGGAAGGGCAAAGCAAACACTCTGCAGATGTTTACATCATGGTCTCAGGGCTATAATTAAGTCTCTTCAAATTGCACGCTTATCAGCCACGTATCTGCAACAGCCTGGAAGGGGAAACATCTCGGTGCATCTAATGAAGGAAAAGTTGGACAGGCTCTGAGCTTCTTTTAAATTCTGAAGAATAGGCCTTTGTTGCCAGTTTTCCCCCAATCTCACCTGTGGCAGCCTGCCTTCACTCTGGACTCCATCAACTGCCTGGGGCCAGGGGCAGGACCAGGCGGCCCCAGTCCTGGCAACAGCCCCTACTAAGTTCTTCCCACCAGCAGTCAGCTCCTCCAGCTCCAATGGCACCGCCAGCTGTGTGCAGAGGCCCAGGAATGGTAATTTGAGTGTACGCCACCTCTGAATCCAATACTCCTTTCCTTCCACGTTCTGACTTCTGCACTCTGCAGGGATCACACTCTACCTAGAACAAAACCTCGGGAAGAGGGCAGGAGGTGGGAGGGGCACTGGTCTCTGATTACCCAGAGTCCCCCACGACCTGGCTCTACTACCCCTCATCAGAGTTGGGTCTGTTTGCTCTTTCATCCTCTGTTCTCTTGCTCACGAAGATGACTGTTCCTACCACCTAAGCACGCTGATCCCTAGATTGGTATGCATATTCATTTATATTTTTAAAGGGGTCTGTGTGTGTGTGTGTGTGTGTACCTGCAAGTACGTATGTGTACCATGTGCATGCAGTGCCCAAGGAGAAGTAAGAGGAGGGGGTTTAATCCCCTAGAACTGGAATCACGGATGATTGTGAGCTGCCATGTGAGTGCTAGAAACCGAACGGGCTCCTCTGCAAGAACAGCCAGTGCTCTTAACCTCCGAGCCATCTCTCCAGCCCTACTATGCATACTTCAGAACTAAGATTGTATCATTACTTTGGGGAGCTATGTGAAGGTCCCAGATCAGGTTCTTGGGTCTTAGTCTATGTTCACCATGTCCCTTGGATGTGTGTCTCCTCAAATCAGGCCTTAGATATCAGGGCAACTTCTGCTTGGCACACAGTAAGTGCTTCTTCTGTATTAGCGTGGAGAAAGAGCTCTGTCACTCAGAAACAGCCCCCCAACACACACACACACACACACACACACACACACACACAGAGTCATACTCTTAAGGACCATGCTGCTCATTACATTTTCCAAAAAAGAAACTAAGCTGGGCCTGGAGGCTGAGACCAAAGATCGTCACAGCTAGTCCAACCCCTGCTTGGACATGAAGTAAGTTCAAAGCCAGCCTGGGCAACTTAGGGAGACCCTGTGTCAAAATAAGTATAAAAAGGACTGGGAATATAGTTGAGATACAATACTTAGTACATATCCATCACTGGTATAAAAAGGGGAAACTGAGTCCTGGGAGCAGTGATAACTTGTGCATGGTCAGCTGGGTGGTAGGCACAGAACCCAGAGCAGTGAGGCGGGAAAACATCCAGATGGCCAATGTTTTCAGCCACTGCCACAGCTATTCAACTTCCTTTGCTAACACTGGACTGTCATTGAGTACTGATAAAACTGTATAGGTAGACAGTGAGATGTGAATGTCTATTATTTTCATGTGTCATAAAATATTCTTTGGATTTGTTTCTTCAAAAAAGATTTATTTCTATTTTCTGTATATGCATGAAGCCCTTGGAAGCATAAAGAGGAAATCAGATCTCCTGGAATTGGAGTTATAGAGGATTGTTAGCTGCCATTCAGATGCTGGGTCCCCTGGAAGACCAGCCAGTGTTCTTAACCACTGAGTCACCTCTCCAGCCCGTTGGGTGTTTGCTTTTGTTTTGTTTCAAGCATAATAGCAGACTTTGACAGGGCCTTTTGCTGACAGATCCCTGGTCTAGGATGAGAACCAAGTAAATTTCTCCCAGCCTTGTTGGAGACCAGGCTGGCCCATTTTCCCTTAAGGACCCAGAGGCTGCTTACTGCACATAGAGGGAAGAAGCAGAATTATTCTGTCCCAGACACAGTGCATGGGAACTGACATGCACACAAACCAGCTAACACACTGCTGAACCAACCAGTTAGTAATGAGGCCCTTTACTCCTGGGTCTGAAGTTGGCAGTTCCCATCTCTGAGTTTCATTAGGCTTCTCACCAACCTGTAAGTAGCTGTCTCTCCTGCCCACATGCCCAAGGCTGCGAGGGCCCTAAGAGAAGCCCAGGAAATACCTGGGAGCTGTAGCCCACCTACTTAACGCCCTCCACCCCAAATACAGCCCTGCCTTCAACCAGGCAAGCCAACAGGGGAGCTGCCCGAGGGGCCAGACACAGCTTCAGGGTTGGGTATGGTAGGGGGCTTTGGAGCAAATGAAAGGCTCTGGTTATGTACTGGGGTGGAAAGGGATTGGCCAGATAGACAGACAGGAGGCAGTCCAGGTAGCAGAATGTCCAAGACACAGGTGTGGAAGCAGGAGCCGGAAGAAGACAAGGTCCCCGTGAGTTAAGCAGAATGGCTGCAAGAAGGTCTGAACTGGACAGGACAAGGAGCAGCCGGAGTGACACACCATCCTGGAAGGAGCAAAGGGTCAGCAAGCCTGGACCCGCTCAGCAGAACCTGTCTGAATGTCAAGAGTCACGTACCCATGAGCCTCCATTGAGATCCACACCACCCCGGCACAGCCTTTTGTATTTTACATTTAGGCTCAGCCCTTTTGGTTGGTCATTCACTCATTCATTCAACAAACACCATAGAAAGGGATTTGGCCGCGTGCTATGTACAGTGCTTGTCTCTCATGCTCAAGGCCCTGGGTTTGAGTTTGGTCTCCAGCATGTGTGCTTGTATACACACACACACACACACACACACACACACACACACACACACACACACACAAAACAATACAACAGAAAAGAAAAAAAACCTTCATAGAATGTCAACAATCTGTCATACATGCCCTTTTTAGATCAAGACTTGGGACAGACATGACCCTTGCCCCCTCAGGACTTACAGTCCTGTATGGAAGCGTGGTGACAGCCACATGCCTGTAGTTGACACCATTTCAGAAATCAAGAGGAATGGATAATGAAATGTGACCTGCTTGTGCCCAGGGGCTCTTTGGGAGGGCTTTCCCAGAGAGATGATATATGTATAGCCGAACCCTGGAGAGGAGTTGAGCTTAATGGTGAAGACCTGTTACTTCCAACGACTCTGGAACCTGGGGCAAATGTTAAATTCTATAAGCCCAGCCTGAGCAATTTAGTGAGGAGAAAGAAGCCTGGAGATACCAATGGTGGAATTTTCGCCTAGAATCCAGCAGCAAGGGGCTGGGTGGCCAGACTCTCCTGTACACAAGGAGATTAGTTCCAAGCTAAGGCTCTGGAGAGCCTCTGCGGGCTGGGCCTGGAACATGATCTGACTGACCTTTGCAAAGGTCTCCAGCTACCTGTGAGCAGGACCTCAGGAGGACTAACCAGGTGAAAGACCTATCCTTCCCAGTGGCTGGTATGTGGCCAAGAGTCTGGATCCTGCCAGCTTTTCCCCTCAGACAGAGCAGGCGTGTTAGGTTGGGCAGGACGTGGGTGGTGGGCAGGGCCCTGAGACTTCGACTCTTGGCCTGCTTCTGGCGTGGGCTTGGCGTGCGGTCGTGGGGGAGCTGTGTGTGGGCACGTCCCGGGGCTGCTTGCCTGCCATCCCCAGACATAAGAACTCCTGGCAGACTGGCTCACCTGGGTCCTGCTCTCATATGGTGGAAGTGAGCCAAAAGACAAGAAATGTAGCAGGGAAATAAAGACCTCCTGGGCCCTAAAGCAAGCCCAAGGGACAAGGCCTTCTGCTAGGGCTTTGTTCATTCACCATATCACTCTCTAAAGAGAAGCCTACTATGTGCCAAGCAGAACTCCCACACAGCACCACAGGGCCACATTGACAGGCAGACTAACAGGGTGCAGGCACTGTGTTTGGCCCTTAGACAGACCTTGAAAGAGACACCCATAGCAAAGCCAGCATCACCTGCGGCCCCCTCTCTGAGGCAGGTGAGCTGTTACACCTCTCTCTGAAGCCCCCACTTCTTTTGTGGCACCTGGGCATTCTGGATAGCTTTGGTCACAAAGACAGAGAGTAGTGTGGGAAGCTTAAGGTGCTGGCTCTTAGTGGCCAGAGGACTGGGTTCTGGAGTGCTAGGTGATTGGCATGTATATAGAAACCCAGTGAATATTGTGAAAGTCCCTGGAGAAAGCAGGTAGAGCTGTATGAGAGTCCGTACAAGTGAACATGGTCCGTGTCAGCCTGGATTTCACGATGGCTGCCAGAAACAGCAAGGCCCGTGCCAGTTTATGTATGCATATGCCGATGTGGTATACACATGCCTGTGTGTCTGCACAAGTATACACATAGCCACACACCAGTGTGCTTGAACGTGTATAAAGGAGTCTGACTGGTGCACATGCATATGGATGCCTATGTCCGCAGCCTTTACTGGCCTTGTAGCCCTTTTGGGCCTGGTGTGGCTGAGCTGAGTCCCGTAGGCTTCATTTCTGTCCTTGTCTTCCTTGATAAGTGTTGACTCAGGGTTGGGCAGACTTGCTTCAGGATTTCCTGGTCAGGCAGAAGTGGTGTGTGAAAACGGAACAATTAACGTCCTAAGTGGACCCTGAGGGTCCGGACTGGGCAGTGCCATTTGGGGCTGAAGCCAAGAAACCATGTACAAATTCTAAGCCTGGACTGGGTTATCATAGGCAGCCATAAGAAGCCCTTGTCCCCAAACAAGGGCCATGGGACCTGTCCTAAAACATTTCCTTAGGGTTCCCTGGCTGCGCAGGCTAGAGCGTAAACTCAGCACCCCCTCTCCATACAGTGAAGGTAGGAACAGCTTCATATAGCAACAAAGAGTTACACACATGCCTAGACCCTACCCGCCAGACAGATGAACCTCTCTTCCCAGCCCCCAGAGCTGGGGAATGAACATCAACTGCTATAAAGAGTGATGGTCCACACATCCAAAAGAAAGAGAGTTCTATAATGATTCTACCCATTGGGGAGCGCAGACCATTTGGAAATTCTGCCTCATGGGAAATGCAGAGTCCTAGGCCACGCCCACCTGTCTGGTCAGCACTAGAGTTATAACCAGGTTCCCTCCGGGTACCACTGTTGGCTACTGAGGAGCGCTGGGTGAAAGTGGGGCTCAGGGGAGCAGCCGCTCACTGAGATAAAGCAGAGCCTCCCCATACCACCTCTGCTCCCACTGATGTGGCCTCAGGTCTTGACTGAGAAGAAGACTGAGCTTTAGCTGGGAGCCAGGGACAGGGGCCAAATCCATGTCGTCGTCAGTTCCTGCCCGCTGTTTCTTTCCCTCGCCCTGGACAGGGAGCAGAGTTTGTGTTGACCAAGCCACTAAAGTCACGGCTATTGCTCACCTCTCAGCACCTGCTTCCTGGAGAGGACAGGCTCTGGTCCTCTTAGGGTCAGCAACGCCCCCCCACCACCACACAGGTGGCTCCAGAATGTGGACTGCCCAGACCCTGGTGAGCAAGACCCCATTCTCAGCTCCTTATGCTGTCATCAAGTCTGTTTCAGTCAAACGGGCTTCAGTTTGATCCCTTGCCTTGCTATGATCCTCTCCTGGCCAGGGTCTAAGGTGTGAGGCTCCAGAGAGCCATCAGTGGGAAGAAAACAACTTTTGCCTGGGTGCCCAGGACCATGCTACAGGCCTGTCCTAAGCCTAGAGTACTTCATAAAGACAGTATCATGAAAAGCACAAGGGTACCTCCCCCCACCCCCAGACACATACTTGGTGACAGTGGGCAGTACTTGTGTACTAGGACCTGGTCCAGACCACACCAGGCAGCCACAAGCAGGGTGAGCCATTAATGATTAACTCTGGGCCCGGGCCTTGACCTCCTGGGCCTCTCAGTAAACAGGCCTTTCTGGCCAAGTGTCCACAGCCTGCTGGAGCCCGCTGGGGCCCCTGGCCCTTCTGCCCCTTGCCCTTTCAGAGCCCAGGCTTTAGTCTCCTTCCTCAGCTGTTCAGCAGAAGCAGTGGCCCTGTGGCTCACACGTGGGACACTTTCCCTTGTGTGCATGCACGCACACACACAGACACACACTGCATTGGTCTACCCCCTATTCCAACCCAATCCGCAATCATATTCGTGGCACCTCTGAGCTTAGATTTCCAGTTAGGAAAACCCGTAGCCCCGACTCCTGTGATTCCTGATGGCAGTTTCTGTGGACGCGATGACTTGTGGGATCTGCAATGGTATCCACCACCGCAGTCAGACTAAAGGGCTGGTGGCTAGGCAGAACTGTGACCTGCAGCAATGAGAGCAATTATCACCATAACCAGATTCTTTGCTACTTCTGGCTCTGGTAAAACAGGCTGTGCAAACTTCAGCCGGTAACTTGGAAAACAGCATCTGTAGCGAAGAAATGAAGTGCCAGATCCTAGACTCCAATTCTGATTGGGAATAAGATCAAGGGTGGAAAGCCAACATGTCCCTACCGGCTCTTTACCTGTCATCGCTCCGGCACAAGGTCATCAGTATGAACCCTCAAGATTCCGCCTGCTTCAAGGGCAGCATCTAGTTTAGCTTTAGAAAACCAGCTCTCCCCTCCAACCCCATTTCAGACTATGTTGTTTGGTCAGGGATGCCCAGGGCTTGGGCAGGAGATCACATGCCCTGGCCCTGATCAGTGGGTGTCACCTTGAGACATTTTCCAGACACACCAAGACTTTATTTTCCTTGTGTGGCAAATGTGGAGAAGGGGACCCTAGTGGCTTTCTTAATGAGCGCTAGTCTGGGGGTAAAGGCAAACTGAGAGATGAGTGCGGATCCTTAAAACTGAGACTCGGAGCTGTGCCTGAGCCAGCACCATCTGGAGTCTTCCACGGCAAGAACCCTTGAATTCCTTTTCTACCCAAACCGGAACAAGTCAGGTTCCTTTCCCGACACACCTTCTCACCCAATTCAGACCCCAGCGGAGGCAGACGCCACAGAGGCAGAGTAGCCACAGGTGCATATTCCACCGAACATCTGCACAGAGACTGTGTGAAGAACAGCGCTGGAGGGGAGACCTGCCTGCTTGAGCTGAGCTGTGTGAAGGCTCCAGGGGTGGGGGATGGGAGAGATGGGTGGGGCCAGAGACCAGCAGAGAACTCAGGTTGGTCACCTGTGCGATTGGGAGCCATTGAGATTTCTGAGTGCTGAGCCCATCCGTGGGTACAACAGACACACACACACACACACACACACACACACACACATACACACACACACACACACACACACACACACACACACACACACACA
>PVIH01022807.1:0-26318 GCA_004025045.1 Sigmodon hispidus | reverse complement strand
TAGGCAAAAGGCATAGGGCAAAATCTTTTCCTTCCTCTATCCTATTTAGGCAGGCATCCTGCAACCTCTGTTCAACTAACTGCAATGCTTTTCTGGCTTCCACTGTCATCACTCGTGGGGAGTCTAAAGCCGACTCTTCTTTCAGAATGCCATAAAGGGGTTTCAGTTCATAATTTGCAATCCTAAGATATCCTCTAATCCAATTAATATCTCCCAGCAGCTTCTGATAATCATTTAAAGTTTTCACTCCATCTTTTCTAATCTCCACCTTTTGAGGCTTAACATTCCTTGACATTATCCTGGCTCCAAAATATTCTACTACAGAGCTCTTTTGCACCTTCTCAGGGGCAATAATTAAGCCTCAAATTTCCAAGCTTTTCAGTAACAGCATATATGCTCTCTCAACCTGCTCTTCCCTCCTTCTTGCTAGGAGAACATCATCCATGTAGTGTAGGCACTTAATCGAGGGAAAAGTTTTATGGACTGGCTCTAGAGCCTGCCCCACAAATAATCGACACATGGTAGGGCTGTTAGCCATGCCTTGAGGTAACACTACCCATTCAAATCTCCAATCAGGCTCATCATGATTGCAAGAGGGAATGGTAAAGGCAAATCTTTCAGTATCTGGACCATGTAGGGGAATTGAAAAGAAACAATCTTGTATATCCACAATTATAATGTGCCATCATGATGATATGGTGATCAACAAAGGGAGACCCCTTTGCACGGGGCCCATGATGTGCATTTGATCATTAATTGCTCTTAAGTCATGTAGTAGATGCCACTTCCCAGATTTCTTTTTAATTTCAAAAATCAGGGTGTTCCAGGGGGACACTGATGGCTTAATGTGTCCCAAATTTAGTTGTCCTTGCACTAGGTCTTTAGCTGCTTGCAGTTTTTCTAAAGTAAGGGGCCACTGAGGGACACATACAGGTTCCTTACTTTTCCATGCGATGGGAATACCATCCCCAGTGGCCCCTAGGAAAAACCCAGTCCCTGTCTGGGCTTCCTTAATTGAGTAGGCACTGTTTCCTTTCTCCCCTGCAGGTATTCCCCAAGAACATAGCCAGGGTGAAATCCCATCTCCATCATGCGGGAAGAGACAGAAGAATACTCATTGCTTAACTTAAGCCCCATATCTTTTAACAGGTCTTGGCCCCATAATGAAATGAGGAGTCCTAACACATAAGGCTGCATCATGCCTGAATGCCCTTCTTTATTGGACCAGCATAACTGTCTCACACTCATTTCTGGAGCTTGAGCATATCCTAATCCTTGTAGGGTCTGGGCAGAAGTCTGCGTTGGCCATCCTGAAGGCCAGTCTTTCCTAGCAATAATGCTTCGATCTGCCCCTGAATCTAGTAATCCCAGGATCTTCTTATTATCTATGGTAAATTCCAGAACCAGCCTTTGATCTAAATCAAGGGATAAAAAGGCTAGATCAGTGCCTGTAGATCCAAAACCCTTCTGTCCTCTTTCAACAGGTACAGAAGCAAATTGGTCATGAAGACTAGGCAAAAGCAGAAGTTGGGCAATCCTATCCCCTGGAGAAATGGACAAAATTCCTTTTGGTGATTAGACCATAATGTTCACTGTTCCAGTATAGTCCGGGTCAACTACTCCCAGGTGGACCCATAGTCCCCTTAGGGAGGTGGACGAGCTCCCTATCAGCAAGCCCATGGTGCCTGCTTCTAGGGGTCCTTTAAAGTCTGAGTCCACCAACTGCACTTCCATTCAGGGTGTCAGTACAGGTCTGGTGGTGGCACAGAGGTCCAGTCCTGCTGAGCCTTTAAGTGGCTCTCCTTGGTCCCTGGGATGTCGCAGGGTTGGCCATTGTTCCTGTTATTGGTCCATGCCCTACTCCTCCATTGCCCCATATATTTGTGGGCCCTGGGGACAAGGACCCCATGGCCTGTTTTTTTCCAAGCTCCTGTCTGTTCTGGATTCAAGGGCTGTCCTCTGCTGTCTTTCACTGATCAACATTCACTAGCCCAGTGTCTCCCCTTTTTGTATCTTGGGCACATCCCTGGCTGTGCATGATGTGGCCCCATGGGCTCTGTCCAATTTCCTGGCTCAGGGCAGTCCTGTTTAAGATGCCCCACCCTGCCCCACTGGAAACAGGCGTTGGCACTGTTCCGAGTTCCTCTTTTATTTTGAGTTGAGTTGCACTACTGCAGCTGCTACACCAACATTGGTTAACGGCCCACCTAGTTCCTGGCACACCTTCATCCAGGCCTCAATCCCTTTGTTCTTGTATGGGGTAATGGCAGCTCTGAACTCCTTAGTACATTGTTCATACACAAGTTGCTTAATTAAGGGCTTAGCAGTATTGGGGTCCCCAAAAATCCTGCCTGCTGCCTCGAACATCCAGGCCACAAAATCAGAAAATGACTTGGTCAGACCCTGCTATATCTTTGTCAAATTACCACTAAATTCCCCTTTATTGGGCAGGGCCCTCCATGCTTTGATGCCAATTTTATTAACCTGTTCGTAGACTTGCATGGGATATCCAGTTTGCTGATTGGCAAAACGACCTAGGCCAAGCAGCATGTCCCGATCCCAGGCAGGATTGCCTGCTGCCTGGTTAGCCGCAGCCTCCTCATTTGCAAATTCAATCAAGAAGACTTTCCAGTCTAAATATTGTCCAGGACTTAAGCAGGCACGAGCAAGACCATTCCAGTCATCGGGTGTCATGCAGTGCCTGTTCAAGGCTTCCACTTGAGCTATGGTAAATGAGGCAGAAATGCCATATGTCCTAACCGACTCTGCCAGGGACTTTATCACCTTAAAGTACAAAGGCTCCTCATGGCGGTTACCTTGATGGTCTTGAAAAATTGGACATGCAAGATTGAGCGCCGACCTAACTGTCCCCCATATACGTGGGGCAAAGGAGCAGCCCAAGCTGCCCTCCCCTCCACTATATGGAGGGGGCACAAAGGGCTCCAGCTGGTATACTAAGACGAAGCTTGAAGCTTCATCATCCAGGGCAGCTGTCTTTTCCTTCCCCCTGTATTTTTTATTTTTACTTTCCTTACAGCTTTTAGGAGGGCCTGCATCTCTCCTTCGGCTTTATTGAAATCAGTGAAGACTCTAGTTCTGCAAGGTCTGGATATAAAGTACCTCCTTTCCTAGATCCATGCTCACTGGCAGTTTTCTCTGACTTTTCTTCCTGTAGCTGTTCTAAGGCTGCCTGCCTGGTTTCCACTGCCTCACAGCATCGTTCATCCTCAAGGCAGCTGCGGATCAACTTCCAAACTGGCCTAACTCCTGCTTTAAGGGTCCCTTGTTCATGGGCAAAGTCTAAGTCCCTTCCTAACTTCCCCCAAGAGGGTACTGTGAGACTACTGGAAACTGCAAACCAAGGTGCAATAATATCACACTCCTCCAAAAATCTCTCCAAGGTGTCTTTCCTTAACTTCAGGCCTTTTGAGCAAAGGAGCTCCTTAAGAGCAAAAAAATAAATAAATAAATAAAATTGGGTGAGAAGATGAAGCACCCAATTTTTTATAACCTTTCTTTCTTATCTTAAAAATCTTTTTGGAGCCTTTATCAAACAGTCCCAGCTTTGCTAATGCTTTTACTTTCACTTTTGTGCTCCTTTGCAACTGCTGTTACTTTCACTTTAAGCCTAAGTTTGCAACTGCTGGTACTTTCACTTTAAGCCTAAGTTTGCCATGCCTCCATGGCTATAAGAGGTTACACTCACTGGTTAGTGAGCTCCCTCTTTTCCGCCTTTATCCACAGATCGGAGCTACCTGCCAGCTTCAGGAGGTTTCACCAACTTGTCTGTGATTTTCCTCTTCTCCGCCTTCTCTACAGGTCGGAGCTAACCACTTGATTGCGGATCCCAATTTACCTGGGACTTACTGGTTCACCCCCAGACTGCAGAAAGTTCTGATGCCTGAAGCTCAAAGGAGTTGCTCCCCCATGCAGGCTACCACTTGTCATGCACAACCTTGCCAGCAAGGAAAGCACAAATCCCAGGATCATCTTTCAGCAGTTTATTTGGGACCTTTACAATTGTTCTCTCTTTGTTCTTCTCCATCCTTCTTCTGCCCAGGGAAACCCTGCCCACTGACTAAATACTCTCAGGGCATCCAATCCCAATAAGCCAGGTGGGCACAGCTCATGGGTCCACATATGCAACAGCAAAACACACCCCAGGCTCAAGCCAAATAAGGAATTGTTTATCAAAGGAGAACACTCACTCATGGGGGGGGGTGGAGCCCGGAAATCAGCACCATCCTTAGGGTGCATCAGCAGGCAGCTCTCTTCAATATGGTTCTGGTTCCATTCACACCTAGAATGTTCTGCCTGAACATAACATGATTGAATTTTACTAAGACCTCCCCAGAGCGGGGATGGGGGGCAGAAAGAGAGGAGAGAGAGAGAGAGAGAGAGAGAGAGAGAGAGAGAGAGAGAGGATCCTATTCCTAAGGTATCTTTCTGAATCAGCATCAAGTATCTCCAAAGGGCAGAGCAAAGCCTTGTTGATTTTCCTAATTTAAAATTGTATTTATGTGTGGGGTAGCACATGTCTTTAATCCCAACATTTCGGAGACAGGTAGGCAGATCTCTTTGAGTTCGTGGCCAGCCAGGTCTATACAATGAGTTCCAGGACACCCAGGACTGTTACATAGAGAACCCCTGTCTTGAAAAACTAAACAAAAAATTATATTTGCAAAAAAGAAATTTTATCTCCCACTTCAGTGACATTATACAGCCAGACAGAAAATCCACTTTTGCCAATAAATGCTTTTCCAAAGCCAACTAGTATTTGTTACTCTGAGTTTGACTGAGAAGCTTGTAGGATCCCAGTGTGTCCCCGACTGAGCTGTACCTTAGTCAGCTGGGACCATGAATCTGTCGCGTGCAACCTTGCCAGCAAGGGAAGCGCAACACCCGGGATCTTCTTTCAGCAGTTTATTCGGGACCTTTACAATTGTTCTCTCTTTGTTGTTCTCCCTGCTTCTCCTTCTCCTCCCCGGGAAACCCGGCCCACTGACTAGAAACTCTCAGGGCATCCAATCCCAATAAGCCATGTGGGCACAGCTCATAGGTCCACATATGCAACGGCAAACCACGCCCCAGGCTCAAGCCAAATAAGGAGTTGTTTATCAAAAGAGAGCACTCACCCACGGGGGATGGAGGCCGGAAATCAGCACCATCTCTAGGGTGCAGCAGCAGGCAGCTCTCTACATGAAGCCAGTAACCTCTGCCCAGGGGGATGAGTTAAAAGCCCAACAGATGGGGCATTGCTGTGTGCAGGGGACATGGACTAGGCCATCTGGCTCTAGACAGCACCACTTCAAATGAGATCTATTATCCTTGCACCTTTTTTCCATGATAACAAGTCTCTACTTTGGCCCCAGGGGAGCCAGCATGTCCTCATTTCTGGTCTCTGGACAGATGGAAGCCATTGTCAGAGACCCAGAGACATCGCATAAGGCAGAGCCTCTGTAACCCACTTGACATGATTTCGATGTATGCAGAGGAAATATGTACGTCGTATTCTTTCCAATGCTGGAATAAAAATCAGTTTGCCACTTTCTTTACTCCAGCACTGTGGGGCCTGGCAGGGGGCGGTCTAAGAAGCAAGAGCCAGGCCTGTGGTAGGGGCAGGGGAGCAGGGGGATCCTGGTGCCCAGCATCCACTGGGCCAGCATTGTCCCTGCTGGTGTGGCTGGCTCAGCTGGACTCTCAAAGTTGGCTGGGAAACACCTTTAATTCAAACCCAACTCCAAGACAGCCACTTCTGTGTATGCAGTGGTACCACAGAGGCCAGGCTGTGGAGGTGTTTGAACTGTCACTCCCTGTTCCTGAATTCATCCTAGCTTCAACTGGATGCTAAGCAATATTCCTTGCTTTTTGGAGGTTAAACCCAATTCCTTCCAGTTTTGACATTATCAAAGTCCTAAGAATCAGTCATCGAGAGACATTTAATTATGTTGACCTGAGTCACATCTGAATATGCCTCTTCCTGTCTCAGCTGGCCTTAGGCATGGCAGCCCACAGTGGAATACCTTCCCATGAAATTCCAACATGTGTTTCCCCAAAGCATTCTTTTAAAATACTGTTTCTCTCAAAAAAGCACTCTGCTGCATTTTGCCTTGTGGGGAAAAAAAAGGAAAGTATTTCAAAATCCCAAAATACCTATGAGCGGAATTACACAAGCCCTGGGAGATGTTAAGCAGATGTCAAGCAAGCTAGGGCTGCACCAGAGCCTGTGCCTGGAACCAAGCTTTAAGATGCAGAGGGCTACAGAACCCCAGACTGGGCTAACTGTTTACCCAATCTGATGGAGGTAGAACAGGCAGAAGGCTCGGGCTTTAAAGGCATCTCCTTTTCTGATTTTTGGTTTTCTCCCCTAATATCTTGAGAAAAAATTTTGATAATAATAACAGCTTGGATTAGCAGGGAACACATGGAAATGGAAACAGAAAATGGTCCTCAGATTGAGCACACTTTGCCATCACAGTCTATCAGAGGTGGCTCCATTTTTCTTGTTTTGTTGTTTTTTTTTTTTTTCCAGCAGTGAAAATATGCATGGCTGAAATTTCCTAAAATGCACCTTTTCTATCCCAGAGACTTTCTTACTTTCTTCATCAGAAAACGGAGGCCAAGCTCACCTCAGCCTGTCCTCATGACACTTTTGTTCTACCTATGTTTATTTTCCTCATCAAATTGAGACTTTGGGAAAGACTTTGAATCTACCAACCAGAACATATATATACATGCTCTTTTAAAAACCTATCTGAAAAAACTTTAAGCAAAGCCATGTTTCTCTATTATTATAGGATGCAATGACTTTTTTTGTTTTTCTTATTGCCGTGGCTAGGCTTAGAGATATCTCCAGGTTAGACTCCTCTAGGGCTGGGACGATGTGTAAGAACATCACCCAGGTTGTCCAGGTTGGTCTGGGGACTTGGGCAGTATGTGAACTGCTCACCCAACCCCAAGTAGCAGGCTTGATTCAGCATTCATCTGAGAGGCCATCATTACCCAGGCACTCTGTGGCTTCAAGCTCCATACTGGGCAGAAATCTCCCCAGCTTCTTGTGGCAGTTGTAATCCAGAGTGGTGGTTAGATGGTCTTGGGGTACTTGGGGTAAATAATGGTGGTGCTGACGAATTGTGCAGCCTTGTGGTGGGGCTGGAAGTGTACCTCAGCCTTATAGTTTCGCCAAGTGCAATTGGGGATACAGGTGACTGTCTGGCTGCAGGAAGCCATCCCTAGGCCCAAGGGCATCTGCACACCATCGATGAAATGCCATTCAGTGTCGTAGTTGACTGAGGAAGTATACTTTATTTCCTGTGGTGGTAAGGGATCAAATTCGACTCCTTCACCGAAGGACAGGGGACAGAGCCATGGTGAGCAGCCAGCAGCCAGTGAGTGGGTCAGAGATGCTGGGTTGGGGATTGCTGGGATCACTGCCACTTCTAGTTCAAGAGCCCCAGGAACCGGACCTTGCTCCCCTCTACCACCCGTCGTTGCCACCACGAGCCCCCAATGGCTGGGGCTAGGGCTTGGGGGTAGCCCTGAATCTGGGCTGTCCAGGACTCCTTTGCTCTTCTTCTTCATGACCACAAGCTTGCGGACATCAAGCAGGCTCAACCGGCCCAGCATGGCTGTGAGTGTGGCGGGACCGGGGCACAGCCAGCGTGGTGTTGGAGTGTGAGATAGGTCCACTGCCCTCCAGACCTCCCTCCTTGCCCAGCTACTGGCACGTTCCATGATGACATTTTCTATAGGTAGATTATCACTACAATAAATCTATAATGTAGCATAAAAAAACTGGGGAATCAATAAATTTTAAACATGGTAACAATGTTAAACTAAACTCTATAACTTATAAAACACATCATACCATATTAAAGCAGCAAAGTAACACAGTTGTAACATAATTCACAGGTGTAAATTAATATGTAAAATAGTAGTGGTATGTAGATATTCCTAAACATTCAAGATTCCTTATTTCCGTTTGTGTGTGTGTGTGTGTGTGTGTGTGTGTGTGTGTGTGTGTGTGTGTGTTTATAGGACCATCTATCCTGGAAATATCTACTACATTAATTGTGGTATTTTCTTATAAGTGTTAATAGGAATCTCACTAAGGTGACTGTACCAATAGTGCAACATTTTGAGTAGTTTATTCTTAAGATTGTAAATTATCATAAAATATTTTTGAAGTGAGATAAATAATGATGTAAAAGACCCCTCAATGAAAGCAATAGCAATTTACTAAATTTATTTGTCATTAAGAACTAAGTAAGATAAGTATGAGGGGTGCTGTACACTAATAAAGTACATTTAAAAAGCCAAGCCCTCTCGAATTTAGCAAGCATAACTCCATCTTGCTGCAGGCTCTGTCTTAGCTATTGTTTGAATACTAAATCTGTATATTAGACTATATAATTAAAACCAATATTTTATAATAACATACATAATGGGAGAAGATATTTTATAATCATTCATTCAGTAAAGAGATAATAATTAAAAAATATAAAGATCCAAATAGATTCAAGAATTTGACCCATTTGAAAAAAATGGGGTACATATGAAAAAATATTCTACCAGGGAACTCTAGATCTTCAACGGAGAGGCCCAAAATATCCAATGGGAAAAATATAGTCTTTTTAACAAATGGTATTGGCATAGCTGGATGGTAGTGTGTAGAAAAATGCAAATAGTTCCAAGCCTGTCACCCTGTACAAAATTCAAATCTAAGTGTATCAAAGACCACAACATAAACCCAGCCACACTAAACTTGATAAAAAAAGAAAGTAGGAAATAACTTCCAATGAACTGGCACAGGCGACAAACTCCTAAATATAAAACCAGTGGCAAAGACACTAAGAACAACAATCAATAAGTGAGACCTCTTGAAACTGAGAAGCTTATGTAAGGCCATGTACACTGTCGATAAGACCAAATGACAGTCTACAGAATGGGAAAAGCTTTTCATCAACCCTACAAATGACAGAGGACCAATCACTAAAATATATAAAGAGCTCAAGAAATTATATCCCAAAACTTTGAATAACACATTCAAAAAATGGGGTTCATATCTATAAAGGGAATTCTCAGGAAAAGTATTACAAATGGCTGAAAGGCACTTGAAAAAGTGCTCAATTTTTTAGCCATCACAGAAATGCAAATCAAAACAACTTTGAGATACCACCTGACACCAAGACGACACAGGTGGTAGCTGTAGAGCAAGGGGAACAAACTTCCATTGTTGGTGGGAGTGTAAGCTTGTTCAGCCACTCCAGATTGGACTATGGAATTTTCTCAGAATATTGGGAAACAATCTCCCCAAAGATCCAGCAATACCACTTCTGGACATATACCCTAAATTTACACATACACATTCCTAAGGCATTAGATCAACTATGTTCATAGCAGCATTATTCATAATAGCATGAACCTGGAAACAACTTAGATGCCCCTCAACTAAAGAATGGATTAACAAACTGTAGTACATCTACACAATGGAGTACTACTCAGCACTAAGGAAATTAATGGATGGATTTGGATAATATCATCCTGAGTGAGGTATCACAAATCCAGAAATATAAGAAGGGAATGTATTCACTCATTAGTGGACTCTAAACAAAAAAAAAAAAAAAAAAAAAAAAAAAAAAAGCAAAACATGTCCAAGCTGCAAACCACAACCACTGAACAGCTTAGGATGTGAAAAACCTTGGACAGACACCTTGGATCCCATTCCCTCCAGAGGAACAACTGATTCAGTCTTGATATTGGGGTGAGGAAACTAGATCTGCCAGGAGTGGATGATGAACTTAGCCATATTGGGACCTTGAAAACTCCTGCCAATGATAGGGAGGAGATAAGGAGATGTGGAGACGAGAGAGTGACTGGAGGGTGTAGGAGAGGAAAGGGACTTTGAAGAAGAATATACACAGATAGAAAATGTGACTTTATTCAAAATAAAGGAAAAGTAAAAGAATTATTTATCATTAATGAGAGCAAATAACAAATGAAATAATCTCTAAATAAACCACATTAAAGTTTAATATAAAAAGAAACAGTTAAATAAAACCAACAAATCAGAATAAAAAATAAGAATCATAAGAAACACACACAATCTAGAAACACAAAATCAATAACCATAACATACAAGTTAAACTCAGGAAGTTAAATAATGTCTACACAGAGCACTATGAGACAAAACAAAACTAAATACCTCCCAAAATGAGTTAAGTCTGTGTTGACCACATACTGCTGGTCATAGGCCTGCTTTGTGTGGTTTCTATAATCATTGGAACTCTATTTTAGAAAACTAATTTTTCCTTTGCATGTGATTGTCAACAGGAGACAGCCACCTGGTTAGGAATCTGAGCTCATATATACTCCATACTCAGTGCTGGACCATCTGGTTTAGCCCTGTGAAGGGCCTGTGCCTGCTGACTGAGGCTCTTTGTTCATGGTTATGTTGTCTTTTTGGGCTAGAAGTTATTACTACTCACAACCTCTTGCTCATATTATTTTCCCTCTTTTCTTCTTTGGAATTCTCTTAGCTCTGAAGCAAGGTGTTGGTCAGAAAGAGACACTCATTTAGCACTGAGTATTCCAAGATCTGTCACTCTCTGTACATATTCTTGTAATGGATTTAAGCATTTATTGTAATCAATGTAGGTGGAAGTTTCTGTGATGATGGCTGACTGAGATCCTAATCTATTAGTATAACAGAGTTTCTTAGAGTCATTTTATAGCTACATTCCTTCAGCAAAAAAGTACTATTTGGTTGTACCGTAAACCTTTGGCCTATCCATTCTCTGGTTTCAGCCACTTGAGCAATGTAAGTGATGGAAAACGGTGATCTAAATATACTGTGTAAAAAAATTAATCTTAGAAAGAAACTAAGAATGGTGATTATGAGTATATTAAAAATAAATGAGAACACAGCTAAGGTGCTGAAGGGACAAATAAATCAATAAAGAATGTGAAAACTGAATTAAAATATTTGAAGTAAAACTGAAATCCTTGAGATGAATATTCACATAGATCAAATAAAAGCTTAAAAACAAAACCTCAATAATAGCACGGGACATAGAGAGGAAAGAGGGCAGAGGAATTACTATTTTAGACAAGGTAGAATAATTGCTACATTTAGTCAAGGACACTAAATTATAAATGTGTTAATGGAGTATGTGAAAGAATTGAAACACTATGAAAGAAATTCAGTAAATTATGGAAATATTTGAAGTCTATACCAAAGTCATGGAAAATATTTTGAAAACACTCATAAAATATCTAACATCTAGGACAAGAGAAGTATGTCCAGGTACCAAAGCATATTTAAAACTAAGCAGATTCAGAAAACAAGTGTCTCACATCCTTCTAAAGTAAAACAGGAACTATAAAGAGCAACAAAAGTACATGGAAATGAGTCCCCTTATTGGGTGTCTAGTGCAGAGTTGTCATTCTTGAAAGCATATACTCATAATCAACAAAAAATGAGCTTGGCAGGTTCTATTTATATACATTTCTCATACATTGTTATGTAACAAATACAAGAAAAAAATAATCTGTCAAGTTGAGAATGGAAGGTGTCAAGAGAGTGTAACTTGTAGGAGCTAGAGATTGGAAAGGGCACAAGGTAGTGATATAATTCTATTTCAATTAGAAACAAAATAAAGCTTATGATGAAAAATTAAAAGTTATAGATGAAGAAATAGGACCATAAGTATGATAGGTTGCCACTTAATGGAAAATTTAAACTAAAATGCTCCATATTCTGAAAGACCACAGGTGTCAATCCAGACAACTATATTCATCCAATCCATCTACCATGACTGAATTAGAAGTGAAAATTCTATGATCAAGGAAGGGCCAAAGGAATCTAGAACCAACAAGGCAGGCAGCATTAGAGAAAATACAAAAATTAATATTTCAGACAAATGGGCAAGCGAAACAGAACAAAATAGTGAGCTAAGGAGGATTTAAGCAAATGAACTTTAGCAAAAGAAGAACAGAAAATCAAAAAATTATGTGATGAATAATTTACTGTAATGATAGTGATGGTCAGTGCTATCAATTCTCCAACAAAACACAGAATCCAACATTTTAATAGGAAACAGGATACTTTAATTTACCTGCTCCAAGAACTATATAGTACCTTCAAAGAGAGAAACTAGATCAGGGTAAAACAATGAAAGATATTATACCAGGCAGATATTAGTAGGAAGCAGGCCTTTTTATTTTAATATGTGACATATGTTCTATAAAGGTATCATGCCATCTCCTTCTAAGAATAAAATACAATGAATAAGCAAGAAAAAATAGCAAAGTTAAGTGACAAAGCTATAAAAAGGCAAAGCATAAAAAAAAAAAAAAGGCAAAGCATTCTGGCTCAAACGTCATGTCTAGTCTAGCTACTTGGAGCTCATTGGCTCTTGAATGACTGTTGGAACCATGCACAGGACTGAACTAGGCACTCTGAATGTGGATGATAGTGTGTGGCTTGAGAATATTGTGGGGACACTAGCAATGGGATCAGGATCTATCTCTAGTGAATGGATTGGCTTTTTGAAGCCCATTCTCTATAGGGGGATACCTTGCTCACCCTTCATATGGTGGATGGGTTTAGTTCTTCCTCAACTGGATATGCAGACTATATTGAGTCCCTGTGGGAGTCCTTACCCTCCCTGAGAAGTGGATGAGGGGTAGGGTGGGGAGAAGCTGGAGGCTAGTAGGAGGAGGGGAGGGAAGGGAACTGTGGTTGGTATGTAAAATTAAAGGAAGAAAACCTTTCAAATAAAGAAAAAAACTTAAAAAAAAAGAATAGTAAGAAATAGTTTCCTTTAGGGTTTGGTCCTGGAAGGTTAGTCTCTGACTCATGTGTATATAGGTAAGATAAAGTGGACTCAGTGAACTATTTAAAGAGAGAAAATGTGAAATATGGAATAGATGGTGATAAATCTGAGAAAAAAAGTAGAGAAGGAGGGGGATGAATATAATAAAAATATATTGTAGTACACATGAAATTTCTGTTACTTTTAAAATGACATAAAAATGTGAAACAAGAATTGAGGCTTGGTGGTACAAGCCTTTAATTACAGCACTCAGGAAACAGAAGTAGGCATATCTCTGAGTATGAGGCCAGGCTGATCTTCAAAGTAACTGTAGGATAGTCAGGACAAAAAATAGAAATCCTATATCAAATTAAAATATACATATAAATATAATTTTATTTCATTATCATTATACATATATACACATATATATCACAATGCAGTGAAGAGCATAGATTCAGTTTGTGTAGCACACACATTATCACTCACAACTACCTGTAACTCCAATTCCTGGAGATCTAATGCCCTCTTCATTGTGTATTAATATTACACTTTTGGGGACAATTTTATAAGCTTCTTAGAATGTGTGCTGTTTAGTTTTTAGATATTTAGAATATATTTTACATTTTATCATTTCAATTTATGTCACATAATATTTGGTTTATTTTGAGAGTAACTTGTAGTAATAAGAATATGGTGTGTTAAAAGACCAAGAGATACAATGTTTTATAGTAATTAATTTTTAGTTTTAAGACATAGATGTTTCTAAAATATATTATTATTATAAAAGAGTACCTCATTGTGCCCATTTTTAGTTGAATTCAGCCTAATGTGTTGGGACTTCATTTCAAAAATATTTCCAAAAGAAAATTGTTCTTGAGAAAAATAACACAATACAATTAACATAGATGGAAGTTCTATTATGTAAGTAGATTTAAAATTTTAAACATTTATTAAAAATAGAAGGTAAAAGTATTTCAAAATGAACACAATAATTTTTAACATTAAAAAATTTTTTTGAAGTAACTCAGTAAATTCAAAATAAAACAAAAAAGAGATAAAATGATATGTTATATATATGCAATGTCCTATGTTTCTCATTGGAAGGGCCACACACTTGAAATCTGAATCATAGCAAGCAAGAAAGTTTACCTTAATATCCATGTCACTGTGGGTGAAATATGTGAAGCTTGATTGCAGTAATAGACAGAAACAATCTTAGCCTCCATTCTGACAATTTTTATTTTGAAAAATGTCTCTGGCCCACTGCCATTGAACCTCTCAGGACCCACAGATTCTCAGTTAGAAGCTTCATTGATAAGGAGCTATGGCAGCTAGGCTGGCTTCTTCTGGTACCAATTCAATTTAGTTCTCATCATGGATGCTAGTTAATAAACTAGCAGGTCCTCTGAAAAAAACATCAAGCACTATTAACTGCTGAGCCATCTATCAACCTCAGGAGAAATATTTGTACTCCAAAATATGTAACAAAAATCATTTGACTAAGAAAACTTGTGAGATCTCAACAAATAATTTTTCTTGCTTTTAAGAAAAACAACTTGGGTTTTTGCTGGACCAACATGGGAGGTTAGGAATAACATACACAAGTGTCTTCTGCCCTCCCCTTGTGTGTCATGGAATACAAACCCACACATGAAAATGCATAATAAATAAATAAGTGAGAAAATATTATTTTACTGAATTAAAAAAGCTGAACAAAATGTTATTTATATTTAATTAATATAAAACTAGTGAGATCAAATTATATCAGTAGGTATAAATAACAGGATGTATTATGATAATACAGTATGAACAACAGCCTCAATATATACTCTTCACAAGATATTAAATACATACTTCATATCGAGTTGTGGTGCAGTGTTGGAAATCAGCACACAACTGCTAAAATAAAACACTGATACCTCAAACTTTATGAACTGATCACAGCTCAAGGCTTCCAAAAAGGAGAGGAAAATGTTCCACGCTACTCCCCTATTACATAGTGGCAAGGAAGAAAGTATCAATCTTTGGAAAAAAGAACTTCCCCTATTCACAGACACATGTAACTTTGTGTCAAAACAAAAACAAGAAAAACAAGCAGATCCAATGTTAGCTACTCCTTTAAAGGCATTCTTGGCATTACATTCAATCTTTGGAGTTTATGTTTCAGGAAGATGGCTGCTAGCTGATTCAACTGGTCTGAGACAAATATTAGGGAGCCCTTGCAAGGTTCTCATATCTGACCTATCACTAAGGTTTTCTAGTAAAAGAAGTGAGGGAATGGTGGTTTTTATCTTCTGATGCTGCCCTCATGTTTGTTGTTGTTTTTACTAGTTTTAAACAAATCTGAGACCTAAAAAATTATCTTTTGTTCTATCCACTCCACAATTACTCTGTTAGAAATATTTGCTTAATCCATACAAAAATTTCATTGACTTTATATTTACAAGAATGACTTAATAATAATATTGTAATTAATATTATTAACAATAATATAATATAATAATATGATAATAGTATAACTTTTATTGTAATGAAACAAAGCAAGAGTACTCAAAAAAGAAGGGGGCCCTCCTAGCAGAGTTTGAGCTCTTCTTTCTGAAGGGTGATTCATTATGCATGTAATTCCCTTTAAATTTAAATTTTAAAACTTTAAACTGAATTTGTTTGGTAGTAATTACCTAAATATTAAAAATATGCTAAAGTAAACTAGTGATCATGAATGTGAATCAAGTCACCTGCATATTATCTGCTAAAATACTAATTTCTATAACTACTTTACTGAGAAGTTGTTTTCAAAGTGTACCGCCTCCACCATGATCAGTACATCTATAATTTTCTGGAAATAAGTAGGTCATTACTTGTAGAGAATTATACCTCACACAAATATCTATACAATATTTTAAGGACATACAATGCCAGTGGGAGATTAACACTCAGTTTTCCATATGGGAACTGCTAAGGGATTTTCAAATAATCAGATATAGATCTCTGGATTTTAAGGAAGGAGTGCTGAATGATTTCCCTTTTGTTCCAAAAATTACTCACAGAAAGTGAACCCAGACCACTAGTGAATTATGAAGAAAGCTGGTAGGCAGGGTTGCAATGACATCATGACATCAGCAGGTACTTCTTAGAACATTATGTTTTATCCAGGAGAATGTAGAACCCATATGATGTCACCTGTGTTGTAGCAACACCATCTGTATTCGCTGAGATTGGTCAGAATTGTTATAGTTCACCCATGAACGTGTTGGCAAGATTGAGAAAGGTATTTTCAAGAGAGAATAGAGAGGTCAGAGAGACCACAGAGAGGCAGAGACAAGCAGGCCCTCAGCCTCAGCATAAATCATTAAGGAAGAAATGTTTCAGCGGATGCTGCATTAAGTCCTATAAGTTTTGAGCAGGAGAATGGGAAGTATTTGGAGAACGTGTGCCAGAGTTTAATCTTCCATTATTGGGGCTCCATTATTGGGAATATCAGTACTTTATACTTATTATATCTTTGAAATGCAAGGATTCTAGAGTAGTAATTTGTTTGTCTCCAAGGCCAGAGACTAGTAGTGCCAAAACAGTATAGCTGGAAGTTCTTTCCTTTCAATCCTACAGGAGGGTAAGGGTTGGTAGATCAAAAAGTGAGACCAGTGTTAGAAACAGAGGGTCTATTGAAGTGTAGGCAGCTCAAGGCAGGGTATCACTCTACCTTCACTGACTTAATTTATGTATAGTCCAACATCCCTGTGTATCTTGAGTTATAAATGATGTGACTTAATGAGTCTGGTAACCATGTTCTGCCCCTGAATGGCTTTTTTTTTTAACAATAGCCAAGTGCTTCAAGATTTGACTAATTCATGTTGCTCTTAGTCCACTCTGACATGATATAACTACATACATTTATTTAGCATCATATTGAGAATATTCTCTCTCTTCTCTTTCAATCTCTCTCTCTGTCCCTTTCTCTCTCCAACCTGGTTCTGTATTTATGCACCTATGTGTTTGTGCATGCATCTCTCTCAAGACTGCAATAAGTAGGTCTATGATTTCATGTGAAAAGTTGTTTTTACCACATTTTCTAGGTGATGTCTGTACTGCAGATTGACAGGTTTGTTGTAAGCAGAATTGTAGAATACAGCTTACCAATGTGCTCACAGAGACACTATGCAGCAATGACTTTGGGGATTTTATGAACCTGTGATGTTATTGAGTCCCATAGACCCACAAGAATAAGAATTTCTACTTGAAGCAGCATAAATATCATCATAATTTTTTTGCTCCCAGTCCTATGGTAGACTCATGGGAATTCCATGCCAAGTTCGATGAGCAAGGCTCTTGAGGGAGCTCAGTAAGACTCAGCTGCTTCTCTTTGAACACTCAACTTCTGCTGATTTGGGATCATGCTAGCAAGTTTAAACACCAGGAATTCCTAGAAAATAGAAGCAAAATATATGGCATCTCATGGGATCCAGCAGACTAGAATATGCCTTGAATTGATATACTTTTAGAGGATTATGTTCATAAAGTCTTTTGCTTTGTGGGTCAGGCCCTGCCACAGGCCAAGTCGATTCTATAAGAAGATCAAGTCTGAGCATAAAAAGATCATGGCAGACCTACAAAGTTTGAAGATTGAGAACACTGAGTACTTGGAGATTATCAATGATAAGACACAGGAGCTAAGATTTTACTGGTAAGTGTTTGTCTTGGTGGGTACAGAATTGTGCAATGACCAATTCTGAATTTATCTCTAGAATTCAGAGTCTATAACTCTGCTTCTAGCTTATGTGCTTCTTAGCAAGAAGCCTTAGGAAGCAGATTTAGGAAATGTGGCAATTTCCTCAATCTTGCTAAGGGTTATATTGATTGTGAGCTCTTTTTCTCATCATATTGCCATACTCAGTAGCATCTAGAACAGGGGTCATTAGACTTCCTGGTGCCATGACCTTGTTTTTTTTTTTTTTTTTTTTTTTTTTCAATTCGTCAGTGTTTGAATAACCCTAACTATAAAATAGTGTTTGTAACTATTTTAAAGCAGCGGTTTGCAATTGTTATGAATTGTTTTGCCAACTCTGATATGCAGAGTATCAAAAATCTGACTCTTGTGAAAGGGACATTGGATGCCATGTGTTTACTACCCATAAATGGACAGCCAATAGTCTTTATAGAAGAGTATTTACATCTTTAAGAGGCATATAGGGCAGGGGCTGACTGATGTAGGAACTGTACTCCCCTGTGTCTTTTACTGCCACTACCTGCTGATGTTTCTTCATTATCAACAACAGATTAGGACAGGTCAGGAACTGCTCTTATTTTTGAAGGTACTTGGATTTCTGATACTCTTGGGTGACTTAGAAATAGATATAATTTTTCTTGGAATAACTGTTCACTAGTTTTGTCCTTAAATGCCTATGAGGGATCTTGTTTAGATCTTATGGATGGAACCTGGGATGGAACTTGTTTTCTGAGATATGGAGTCAGGTGGTATAAGGAGGCTTGCAAGGGTATATTATGCCTATGATGTTTCCAGTGATCTCCAGTACCGGCTAGAGATGGAGCAGAATCAGCTAAATAAAGAGGTGGACCGGCTGACAAAAGAGAAGCAGAAACTTCTGGATGATTGGGTTCAACTCAAGTACTACTTGGTGGAATTGAAAGAAGTACATAAACCTCAAGAAGAACAGACCACAGGACTCCAGGACCAGCAACAGGAGGTAGGGACAGGCAGCTGACTAGCTGTGTGATTCAGCTCCATTTTTTCATGTAATATTAGCCGAGCTATCCATCCACCCACTGCAATTTGCCTCATCAACTTACTTATCCACAGAGCCATCTATCTGTTAACTTAATGAGATACAATTGATCATTCCTGTGTCTGTGCTTCAGTATGTCTAACAAGAAAGTCTTCAGTGAGAATCCAAAACTGGCAAACAAACCCTGCTGTTTTGCTTAAAGCTGCAGTCTGAAGCATGGGACAGGGTAATCCCATGTCACTCAACTATCTTTTGCAATAGAATGAGAGGATTGCTATACACAGTCTTTAGTGAGTGAATTGAAGAGTAAAACTTCTCAGAGCACTTCCACATAATCTGTCCCAGCAGAATATGCTTCTGTAGACAATTTTAGTCAATATATATGTATATTTCTAATTTTTATTTGTGCCCTATATTTCTCTTTCTATTTTCAGCCTGATAACCTCCCTCGAGTTGAGTGCTAAAGATTTTGCTAGTCTGAAGATCTCAAAGAGCCCTTGGACATACCATAATAAGAGACATCCAATTCTCTTTGTCACCATGGAGAAATACAGCATGTGCACATGGGTCAGTGTATAATGTATCTCTCAGCCTTGAACTTTCCATGCACATGTGGCTGTGTAATTCTGTGGTTAGTGCAGCTCTGCTGGCTAGCCAACCATGGACCAGGCAGGAAGCAACCTAAGCCCTGCAGAAGACTGGGGACTGCTGCACTGTATACAACCTGGGGACTATGCACAGCCTGGATGCCAAGTAGCTGGACAAGGGGCAGTCCAAGATGGAGGCACCAGATCCAATTCGAAGCAAAATATTAAATTCTTCAATTACAGATTCATATAATTAGTGATAAAACAAATACCCATGTCAGAAGGCCATTGGTACAGGAGCACCAACCACAGGCAGTAAGCACTGGCCCAGATATTCAGGTCCAGACAAGCATATGACTCAGCAGCTCTGAGGGATGTTGAGTCAGAAGATTCCTGAAATCCTAAAGCTGCTGGAGAGCAAGGGAGCACAGTTCCCTTAGGTTCCTCAGCCCTTTTTAACTGGACCTGAGAGCTCAGGTCAGCCAGGAATCTTTTATATTTATTTTTTTATGTTTACAATTAAGAATAAAGTTATGTTTCTAATGTGTCCCCTTGTTCATACTCTGATGCTGCTCTGGACATGGTTCTGAGTTTCAAAGGCCTCTGTCTTTCTCTGATGATGAATTTTAATCTGGAGGCAGGGCCCGGCCATGTGAATTGTCTTCTTTTAGGGGTCACTGTAGGAGCCCCCTCACAGCTAATGCCTAGAATCTGTTCGCTAGCAAGAGTCTGAGATCAGACCCTTGGGTAGTACTCTGATATCTGAGAAGAATTCTCCAGACAGGCAGCCCAGGAACTAAAATCTGCTCACCTCTGACTCTGCTATGGACAGGAGTCTCAGGGGACAGTTATATGTTATATTGTGAGCCTAGACTGGCCCATGGCTATTGACCAGACCAGCAATGGGAATAAACACACTTTGTCATCCAATATTGCCCAGATTATTTAAATACAATATATCATCTCTTGAATTAAAGACCAGAGACTGGCTTCCTCATATAATTCTAGCATAAGGAAAGTTGATACAGGAATTACAATAGCTGGGTATAGAAAGAAAAGTAAGTTAGGAGAATGCAGAAGTTCTCACCTTTGCCTTCATGCCCAGTTAGTCTAAAGACTCTTGGAGATAAGACCTATTCCTCTTAGTCCAAGGAGTTGAATGGGTGAGAAATGGCTATGAATTGTTCCCTGTCTGCCTGATAGTTCAGCTTTTTTCCAATATCTGGCTCTGGGTTTTATTATTATAGTAAAGAGAATTTCCAATACCTGTCATAGAGACAGTTACTCTGAGTCACTAAATTAGATGGCACAAGATGGAGAGCTATTCTGATGCTGGGTTGTATTGCCTGGTCTGAGGAGATCCAGGAGATCTGTCATCAGAACAGGTCATCTGCTAACACTCTTAGTGGAATATTTTGGTGCTTTGAGCTTTTGTCATCTGAGGGTTGACAATTCCATTTTCCAATATGTAAAAGACTTGTAATAAGTCACTAAGTATTTGTTACTTTCCATGTGGGAGCTAAGACACCCCAACTTTTTGCTAATGAGAACAAAACAGGTTCCTGTTTTACTCAATTTGTTTACATAAACTTTACGAGCCTAATCATAGAGGAGCACACTTACCCCTGGTATTTTATTTCTTTACTTTACAATTTTATCTTTTTCTCCTTCTTGCTATCTTTTCCTAAGAGACCTGGTCCTCTGCTGTAATTTCTACCTAGTGAGATTCATGAGACATTTCAGAGGAAGATAAGAATTGTGCAGGTTGAGTCCACAGACAGCTGGAGTAGAGGGACATACTCTAACAGGTGCTCATTACACTTGAAGAAAAAAAGGGATATCACCTTAAGTGGATCTGGTTAAAGAGGGGAGCAGGGGTAAGGGAAAAGGCTGTATGAGAAAGAATTAAGATAATATGCATATTGCGCAATGCAATCCATTAATAATGTAGCTCATACTAGCTAGGACATGGAATAAAGGAAATGTTCCTTCGTTGCTAGTTTAAATACAAACTTGTACAACCTCATTGAAAATCAATTTGTTGGGTTTCTCAGATTGATGCATAATTATAAGCTTTATAATATTTTCTGAATTCCAGATCTAATCCATAAAGGTTTATCTATTACTGTTTTAGAGTCAACAATCTCCCAACATCACAGAACACTCTCCGCACTATGATCCCCCTGACTTCACTCATGCAATCTTTAATCCTTCTCCTCAACTGACCCAGTGTGTATTTATGGATCTCTCTGTCTGCCTCCTTTGGTTGCTAGATGAACTTTCTACATTGGCAATCATGTTGGTCAGTCATATGATAATATAAAAAGATCAGTTTAGGGACCCTCTCCACTATTTCTTGAAGTTCTACCTGGACTCAGCATGGGGTTCTTGGGTGTTTCCCTAGCACCAGGCTTCTCTCTAATCTCACAATTACTCCCTCTATCAAGATATACACTTTGATGTGGGACGTCTTTCTGTATACTGTGTATATAATTCATTAATCAAAGGACAATTTTTCCTATGGCAGGGAATCTTAGAAGCTCAGAGGAATCCAAGCATCAATAAAAGGGAAGGGGACAGAGTAAAGAGGGATGGGATCCAGGTACCAAAAGAGCAATATGTAAAGAAATCCAGGTAAGCTACAGGCCATATGGCATGACATATGATAGGAATTGGTCTGAATAGAGATAAGAGTGCTAACTGGCAATAAGCCCTGGACATAGGTTGAATATGTAATTATTATACCCATCCATGTCATTGGAGGTGGGGAGCTTAGCAGCTGCAGTCCTGTGTAGACATTAGGCTAGGTTTGGCCAGAAACTCATACTGTACTACTTGGTTGCTCTCCTTCTCTGTTTCTCTCTCCACTCTACAATCCCACCCAATCTTGTTTTCTTTTTATTTCACCTTGTTCCCCACCTGTGTCTGATCCCAATTTACTCAAGGGATTATCTCTATTTTTTCTTGTAGGGTGAATCTATGGATGTCTCGCTTATCTTCTTCCTGGCTGCTAGAAGTATGTGTATTGTAGCCTGTTTATCTTTCCTTATGTCTAAAATCCACTTAGGAATGAGTACATATACCATGTCTATCTCTCTTTGTTTGTGTTACCTCACTCAGCATGATACTCTTCAGGTACATCCAGTTGCCTACAATTTCAGGATATCATTTGTCTGTTGTACAAATTTACCATTTTTTAATCCATTCTTCATTTGAGAGGCAGCTATGATGTTTCCAGATTCTAACTATTACTAATAATGCTTTTATGAACATAGTTGAACTAATCTCCTTTTGTTAAAAGTGTGC
The DNA here is from genome assembly GCA_004025045.1 of Sigmodon hispidus. NCBI lineage: Eukaryota > Metazoa > Chordata > Mammalia > Rodentia > Cricetidae > Sigmodon > Sigmodon hispidus. The sequence goes on along the minus strand of PVIH01022807.1, from coordinate 3,866 downwards.
ATGTCTTGGGCATATGCCCAATAGTAAGATTGCTGGATTTTTGGATAGATTGTTGCTCTGTTTTCTTAGAAATACTATACTGATTTCTAAATTGAGTGTACATTTTTTCCTCCTTCCAGCAATGGAGGAGTGTTCACCTTATTACACATTTAGAGATTCAATGAAATCCTTATCAAAATTCCAACATAATTCTTCCCAGAACTCAAAGAACAATGTTTAGCTTCATGATGACATTTTCTTTTTTTAATGTTTTAGATAATTTATTGTTAAATATAGGAATCACAAAGTAAAAGTGGAATAGAACAGAATTCTAAGAAAACTTTAAAACTCACTTTTTTTCTCTTTTGTTGAGACAAATATTTTCTAAGTTTAAAAACAGGAAAATTGTCAAATGTAAAGATACTGGTTCAAATGAAGTCTTTTTTTATACTGAAAAGGAAAACTACCTTTCTCTAGAAACACACATCTGCAACAGCCACCATAACTTAAGAAACAGAGTAAAAAGCCTCACATGAATACACCCACTCTCTCAAGCACACTTAGGATTTTCAAGTGAGTTAGTTTAAAAAAATCTCTTTGTCTTCCCAACTATCAGGAATCTGCTCTGGGCTGGTGACACCTCCACCATGGTGCTCCAGGATGCCACCCAGTTTCTGGGCCTGTAGCCTTCAAGGCCAGTTTGGATAACCAGAGAAATTTCAAAACAGTTACATACAGCTGAACACTATTGAATAACCTGTGGACACTAAGCCTTTCCATCCACATCAGATATCCACTGCCCTTGCTTCTACTTTTTGATAGGGTGTCATGTGCAACCTTGCCAGCAAGGAAAGCATAACACCCAGGATCTTCTTTGAGCAGTTTATTTTGGACCTTTACAATTGTTCTCTCTTTGTTCTTCTCCCTTCTTCTTCTGCCCCAGGAAACCCCACCCACTGGCTAAATACTCTCAGGACATCCAAACCCTATAAGCCATGCACATGGGCACAGCTCATAGGTCCACATACACAACAGCAAATCACGGCCCAATCTCAAGCCAAAACATAGGAGTTGTTTATCAAAATAGAGTATTTACCCACAGGGGGTGGAGGCTGGAAATCTGCACCATCTTTAGGGTGCAGCAGCAGGCAGTTCTCTACAGCTCCCCCTTATTTAATAATTAAAATATCAAGCAAAAGCAGTGCGCTAGAGCAGAGCCCTAATCCCCATTGTGCAAGAGGACTTGTCTATCCCTAATCCAGAAATTATCCACTCAAACAGGGACAGAACTATCCGACACCCATTTTTATGAGGACAGGATATTGGGTGCCAACCTGTATGCAATTAGGCATGCTCTTCATGAAGCCTTACCTAGGCAAAACCATGTGCATTGCTTAGCCTCACAACCTGTGCCAAACATTACTCTTTCACGGAAGCATGCCAAACATGTGGGGGCTGTCCCACCTCAATGGCGGTGAAGGCTTGAATAATCATGGCCACGATTCTACGCTATGTGAACCTCATTTTGTAGATGCACCACAGGCAAATCAGAAATATCAGCACCATCAAGTCAGCCATAGCACCCATTCCCTCCCATTTCTTCAGATGATTGAGGGCAGTAGACATCCATCTCGTCAGTCCTTCAGCAACTCCAGGGTCCACTCGAGTTGAATTCACAGCAACTATTGCAACTCTCAACTTCTCCATGGTTGCTTTGAATTCACCTGACCAATTTCCTATAAAATAACTTGACAAAACTTTAGACAAATTTGCAGCATAGGAAAATTTTTCATACTGAATAGAAGTCATGCATAGGGCCTGATACTTCCATTCGCATCCCAACTGAGCCATCTGCCAGAGGACATCAACCTCCTCTTGCACCAGGTCAATCCTTTGTTTGACCAACATCAGCCTGCCTTTAAGCTTGGCAGAAATGCCTCTTTGAATGTCTAAGGCATGGGCTACATTGGCAGACACATTGTTGAGTGTTTGAGCTGTCTGGACGGAAAGGCAGTATCATTATCAAAGGAACCTCTCATTGGCCAGACACCTGAAAATCAGGTGTCATTCCAAGGGTCCAAATTAGAGTGAACAGCATTTCCAGCGCTTGGGGAATAATCAAACTACCCAGTTGTCTGATTATAGAGTAAAATGCATGGAGAAAGCTGCGAGCAGTTGTTAACAATCTGAAAGCATAGGGAACCTTTCAAAGTAAAATTCCTACTTTCTTCCAAGCTAGCTATTTCAGAATCATAAGAAACATAAGGTAATTCTAACTCCCTATTGGTGGTAAACAACCATGGAAAAAGACAAGCGTCATGCTGTATGGGCAGAGATTTCGGGAAAACCAACAGTATCCCCCACCTCAGCTCCGTCTTTCCCTGTTGACATCGCAGGAGCATCATCAGGGCTATCACTAGCATCCTCTGCATCCTTGCTAGCATCATACTTGTCATTTCAGACCTTCCTGGTTAGCCATTATGGTACCCACACTGGATCTTGCCAGTCCTGAGGAAAGACACAAAAAGAACCTCTTGCCCATGTAAGCACTGGATCAGGACCATGCCAGTGGCCCGTGAAAATATCCTTCCATTTCACCATGCCTCTGTGGCTAGGGATGAGACTCAGATGTCTATCTGCCTCGGAGCGGCCATCAACATCCAAATTTAAAAAATTAAGGGTAAATAGAGCTATAGATAGTCTTTCTTTAGGGGTGTGGCCGTGGCCTATTCCCCCTTTTTGTTTTTGTAAGCATTGTTTTAGTGTGCGATGAGCACATTCCACTATACCTTGTCCCTGTGGATTGTAAGGCAATCCATGAGTTACTTGTACCATTTGTCTGTAGAATGCAGTAAACTGTGTTTCAGTATAAGCAGGGCCATTGTCAGATTTACCTGCAGGGGCTTTCCCCATGCTGCCCAGACCTCTAGGCAGTGCACAATGACATTGGGTCCCTTCTCTCCTGACATGGCAGTGGCATGCAAGATACCAGAGCACGTGTCTACAGAAAAATGTATGTACTTCAAAGAGCCAAATTCAGAAATGTGAGTAACATCCATTTGCCATACTTTTAACGGCAAGATCCCTCTGTGATTAGCACCTAGGGAAGGTGTGTGGTGATACACCACACATTGAGCACAATCCAAAACTATTTGACATGCCTCAGCTCTGGATATCTGAAACTTTTGTTGTAAGGTCTTAGAATTCACATGATATACCTGGTGAAATTATTGAGCTTTGACTACAGGATAGGTAAAGAATACCCAGTCCTATCTAGTGCACATATCCACCTTGGCATTGCCTTCACTGATTGGACCGGAAAGGCCAGTATGAGCTTGGATATATTGAGGAAAAAAAATCTCTCCTTTTGTTGCAAAATCATGTCTTGCAAGGGGTTAAATAGGACAGCGACTGTACTGGATGATTTGATTGGTCCTGCCACTTCAAGCACCCTTAAAGCAGTAACCACATAGGTTGAGTCAGATATCAAGTTAAAGGCAAAATGGCAGTCTTTAAACACTTCACACACTATTTGAAGTTCCACTACCTGAGGAGTATCAGGAGTAAATTGATATTGAACAGGTTGTTTGCCTTGCACCATATAGGCACCTACTCCTGTTTTTGAGCCTTCAGTGAATACATTGACAGCTCCCGCCACCAGCTGTGTGGCAATGACCTTGGGAAAAATTATGGGGTGCTCCTTAAAAAATGTCATAAGAGGATGTCGTGGGTAATGATTATCTATTTTTCCAACAAAGGTACAGCGAAGAATTGCCCAATCATCAACAACAGCACACAGGGTGTTAACTTGTGCTGCTGTGTATGGCACAATTATTATGACTGACTGATGCCCAAAATACTGAATGGATTGTTGGATGCCATTCTGA
>PVIH01022806.1:0-26317 GCA_004025045.1 Sigmodon hispidus | reverse complement strand
ATTTTTCTTAAAAAAAAAAAAAAAAAAAAAAAAGAAGGTTGGAGAGATAGCTTGGTGATTAAGATTACTTGCTCCTGGGGCTGGAGAGATGGCTCAGAGGTTAAGAGCACTGACTGTTCTTCCAGAGGACCTGAGTTCAATTCCCAGCAAAACCACATGGTGGCTCACAACCATCTATGATGAGGTCTGGTGCCCTCTTCTGTAAAGCTGTATGCATAATAAACAAATAAATCTTAAAAAAAAAAAAAAGATTACTTGCTCCTTCTGCAGAGGACTTAGGTTTGGATCCTAACATCTATGTGGCAGCTTACAACCGTCAATTCCAAGGGATCCAGTGCACTTTAAAAAAAAAAAAAAAAAAAAGTTGCTATTGTAGTTTGAAAGTAATTATCCCCCATAGGTTGTAGGGAATGACACTCTTAGGAGGTGTGGTTTTGTTGGAGTGGGTGTGGCCTTATTAGAGGTGTCACTGTAAGGGTGGGCTTCAAGGTCTCAAATATGCTCAAGCTACACTCAATGTAGACTCAGTTCACTTCCTGTTGCCAACCAATCAAGATGTAAGACTCTCAAGTCTTTCTCCAGCATCGTGTCTCCTGCAGGTTGCCATTTTCCACTATGATGATAATGGACTTAACTTTTGAACTATAAGCCACCCCAATTAAATGTTTTCCCTTATAAGAGTTGCTGTTGGGGGCTGGAGAGATGGCTCAGAGGTTAAGAGCACTGGTTGTTGTTCCAGAGGTCCTGAGTTCAATTCCCAGCAATCGGATGGTGACTCACAGCCATTTATAGTAGGATTTGATGCCTTTTTTTTTTTTTTTTTTTTTAGCATTAAGGCATATACGCAAATTGAACACTCACTAATACACATAAAGTAAATTTAAAAAAAAAAAGAGTGCCATGGTGGTCATGGTGTCTCTTCATAGCAATAGAAACTCTAATCTTGGTGACAGAGTTTTGTCATAGCAATAGAAAAGTAACATAGCAATAAAAGAGAGAGAGACATGAGCCTTCTTATTCAGTCTTGGATCTGCAGGTGGGGTGCTGAGCAATGCCCCTGGAGGTGGGAGGAATAGTATAGTAGGATTGTCAGAGTGGGGAGCTAGGAAGTGGGGAACACTGGAGAACAGCAGAGGAGCCAACATCCACAGCAGTCCCCAAGGTACTGCAAAGCCATTCCTAAATAATTACAGGAGCAATGCTCCCTGAGCCCTGCTTCTCTGAGACTGGACTGCACCACCAGCATCCTCTTCACAGGACTCTTCTGTGCACAGAAGCTGATGGGTGATGTTGCTTTCAAAACCCCATCACTCAACAAGTGTAAAAGCCACTCTATTTGCCTTCCTTGTGCTGGCAGTGCCCTGAAACTCCAGAGGTGGGAGAATGGGTCTGACACACCCTTCAGGACTTTCTGGTCACCTTGTCTACGGCCAGGGGATGAGTTCACACCGCACAAATTCTATTTGATATTATAATAAAAACCCAGAGCCAGATGTTGGGGAAAAGCTGAAATATCAGAAAGACAGGGAACAAACCACAGCCACTGCTCACTCAGACAACTCCTCAGGTCCATCTTCTGAAATCCTCTGACTCGCATCCCTCCATCCTCAGCAAAAAGAGAAGCAGCAGGGGAAGCTGAACTCCTCCTCCTCCCTCTATCCCCGCCCCCACATCTCACTTTCTGGTTCAGCTTTCCTAGAGCTAACGATGTGCGCCATCACCTCTTGTTTCTGTTAGGCTCTGAACTCACAAAGATCCAGAGCTCTCTGTCTCCTTAGTGATGAGATTAAAGGTGTGAGTCACCACTCACTGACCTTCTTGACTTGGCTTTGTGGGTAGCTTGTTCTCTGATGTTCCCAGACTATTTTTATTAGATATACAATAGATCACCACAAGTGAGGTTTTGGAAGTGAGAGGCTGGTTGGAGCCTGGCACCTACCTCGGGACTCCCTGGGTGCCCTTGGGAAAATTACTCTATCTCACAGGCTACCGGACTCTTAATGCACAGGTGCATTGTTAGAACAACTCACAAAGGGCTTCATTGAGGGCCCAGGAATTTTAGCTATCGATATCTACTTAAAAACCTTTTTTTAAAAAAGATTTATTTATTATGTATACAGTATACAGAAGAGGGTACCAGATAGCATCATAGACGGTTGTGAGCCACCATGTGGATGCTGGGAATTGAACTCAGGTCCTCTGGAAGAACAGTCAGTGCTCTTAACCTCTGAGCTATCTCTCCAGTCCCCTACTTTAAAACTTCTAAAGATAAAAAAAAAGTTTGATTAATTGATGTGTGTGTGTGTGTGTGTGTGTGTGTGCGCGTGCGCGCGCGCGCGCGCGCGCGCAGGCATGCATAGAGAGGCCAGAACTTTGGCTCCCTCTGGATCTGGAATAACCGGTGGTTATGAGCTGCCTAATATGGGTCCTGGGAACAGAAACTTGGGTCTTCTGAAGAGTTCTGTATGCTCCTATCTGCTGAGTCATCCCTCCAGGCCCCATTTTAACTCTTTTGTTTTTGTCTTTTTTGAGACAAGGTCTCTTTGTGCAGCTTTGTCTGCCCCAGAATTTGCTCAGAAGATCAGACTGTCCTCTAATTCACAGAGATTCACCTGGCTCTGCCTCTTGAGTGCTGGTGTTAAAGGCATGGGCAATCACTGCTCTGTTTTTAGTCTTATTAGCTAGTAATAGTAGCACATGCTGGCTTTGACTTTGAAATCTCCCTCTTTGGTCTTCTGAGCCTTGGTGTTCCAGGCATGAAGAACAGTACTTTTAATTATTCATAGTTGTATTTCTACACTACAGCTTTTCAATAAAGTAGCGTTGGAACTGGAGGCAAGTCTGACTTTGCCTAAGCGATAGTGTTTGCCTAGCCATGCATGGGGTCTGGAATTCAATCCCCAGCACTGTAAAACATACAGATAAACAAGTCCACGTGTTAAGGAGTAAACAGTGCAGCATGCCAGATGATAAGCTAGGCATTATACCTGCATCATTGCAATGCATCCTAGGAACTCTCCAGTCCCGTGAAGCCTGTATTAAAGTCCCTTTGTTGATAAGAAAACCAGCTCAGAGAGCATTGTTACCAATCACACTTGCAGAATTGGTAGCACCCAATACTTCTTTACTACTTTGGCGTCATTATCCTGGACCTCTGGAGGCTTATGGTCAGTGTGGTGGGATCTACAGTGTGATCGAATCCAGCGGCCCTACCATCGTCAAGCTTATTCCCCAGAAGCCTAGACAAGATCACCGACAGATTTCTGGACAGACTACAGACAGATCTCTTGTCAGATAACTTCATTCTCCCGAATGCTGGGTTTTGCTTCTTAAGTACATATGTTAAATGAGAAAACAGTAGAATGCTGATCAAAGACACTCAATAAGTATTACTCCTTTCATTTCCTTTTTTCCTGCTTCCACTGCTGTGTACCACCAGGACACCAGCTGGGTGTGTGATTCACCTGCATCTTCCACAGGTTAAACTCTCCTGCAATGTCTAGCACAGCCTCTAGGGGCGTCACACAGACACCACCTTTCCCACCCCAAAGCCTGGCACAGCGGGACATGTGTTTCCATTCATGACCACGAGGGGGGGCACCGGATCTGTGTTTTCAGAACCGACTGTGCAAATAGCCCGGAGGACTGAAGCCTGAGGTGAGACTGAGGTAGGATAACCTTCAGTGGGCAGAGTGCTTGTCTAGCATGTAAGAAGCCCTAGGTTTAATCCTCAAAGACGCATTAATCCAGCATGCTGTATGCCTATAATCCCAGCAGTCAGTTCAGAAAGGAAGATCAGAAGTTCAAAGTCATCCTCAGCTACATAGAGGCCAGCTTGGATTATGTAAAACACTGTATTAAACGCACAAACAGAAATAAGAATGATTAGAAACCCATAAGGGCTGGGTGTGTAGCTTTGTCTTAGAGCTAACTTTGGTATGCATGAGAGGCTGTGTTCAATCCCCAGCACCACAATAAATGATTAACAAATAAATAAACAGCAATGTAATAAAAAGCACCAGCTCCAGCAGTTTGAAAGGAACATTGGAGAACTACACAGGCTGTGTGTTCAAGGAAGGAACCAGACATCTGACTGAGAAGCCGGCAGGTTCAATCCAGCCCCTCACCCTCATGTCTCTCTGTACCCTTGGGACTGTTTCCTCGGCTTTAAAATGGAAAGCGCAATACTATCTCTTTTAGGAGGAATAAAGAAATTCATGAAGAACAAATAGCCCAGCAGCCACTGAAGTTCTTGCCTGGGCCCTGAGTGGGAAAAGCTACAAGTAAATTCCTCTTCCACGTGAGGATCACCGGAGTCTTCTCCAAGATTCTGTGGGACTCTTTGCTGCTTATTCTTAATACAGCCATAGGCAGACCCCTAACTCAGCAGTTTCTTCTGTCCTTTTTGGAGGGTCCCCTCAGATGCTCAGGCTCCTCCAGACACTGAGCCTCTGTTCGCAAACAAGTTTGATCTGTAGATGTCTTCAGCTATCTCCCACCTCCACACCAAAGCTCCAGCAGCCCCTGTTACTACTATCCATCTACCTCATCCAGATTTTTGTAGGTTTTTTGTTTTGTTTTGACTTTTGAGAAAGCATCTCATTATGTAGCCCTGACTCCATACAACCAGGCTGGCCTCAGAGTCACAGAGATCATGCTGCTTCTGCTTCCAAGTGTCTGGATTCCAGGCACAAGGTACCTACATTTGTACATGTGAAGGTCGGAGGACACCTTGACGGAGTGGGTCTTCTCTTCTATGTTGGATTGGGGGCCAAACTCAGATCAACAGCTTGGCAAGAAGTACCTTTAATTATCAACCTGTTGTGTTTTGTGTTTGTTTTGTTTTTTAATTTTTCATTATTATTTTGTGGGTGTGAGTGTTTTGCTTTCATAGGTACGTATTTTTCACTTTCTCTGTGTGTTTGTATGTATGTATTATGTAGAGTATGGAAGGATATACACTTCCTGTGTGTAGTGCCCTCAGTGTGTCGGACCCCTTGGGACTAGAGTTATCAGTGATTGTGTAGGTGCCAGGACTCAAACCCGGGTTCTCTGTAACAGCAGCCAGGGTTCTTAACCAGTGAGCCATCTCTAGCTCCACCCTATGGGTTTAATTGAAACAGTCTCTGGAACTCATCAAGAATGACCTTGAACTTCTGATCCACCTACTTCTACCTCTTTGGGTTACAATCCTTGCTCTGCCATTGCCAGACTCCAGATTCCTTACTGAATATAAATTCCCTCTGATTACGCAGTTGTGGCCTTGAGAGCAGGTTTGGCTTCTATTAATGGCTTCAAGGAATCCTCCGAGACTATTCAGTGCCGGAGGCAGAGTGAACAGTCAATGCATGCCCCATGAATGAGCACTATGCCTGTTGATGCTGGAATGTGCGCCTTTGAAGCTTGGGTGTTGGGAATGTGGACCATGTACACCCTGGCTGGACACGTGATATTGTTATGCAGCCAGAACTTCTGAGACACTTTCTAGCCTCAAATTTTTAGAATTTTTATTTATGTTTAATTTTTTACTTATGTGTGCACATGGGCGTGTCTATGTGTATGTGTTTATGTGTCTCTGTATGTCTAAATTGTGTGTGTGTGTGTGGTCCAGAAGAGGATGTTACAGGTCATTGTGAACCACCTGATTGATATGGAGACAGGAAATGGACTCAGGTCCCTGAGGGTTGTGTTTCTTTTTCTGATAACCCTGAGAGAAAGAGTAAATTTCCCCCAATAGATTGTGTATTCCTGAGGAAGAGTTATGCGCCCCACGTAGTTTGGGGGCCTTGGGACCCAGTGTGCCTCTCACATCAGAAGTGAGAGCTTTGGGGGACAGCATATCTTTTTAGCTCACTAGTTCTGGAATCTGGAGGACAAATTAGCTTTCCCTGAATAAGCCAGGGTATCCAGGCCTGGATGCTGTTCAATGTAGAACACTTGCCTTCCATATCCAAGATATGGGGTTCCATCTCCAGCACTTCAGTGAAGGCTGGGAGGTCCACACTCTAGGGACAGACGAGGTCAGATCTTCTCCACTAGTCTGATAACTTTTAAGGATATGGCTGGGTCTCCCTGACCCCTCTCCATCTCCACCACCTGTCACCCCTCAGAAACTCCTCTTACCACAGTGGTGATCAAGGTTAGGGTGGCTGTCACAACCTTGAGGGCAGTGGTAACCGCACAGTAAACCACACTGAAGTAAGTAAGGCAGAAGCTGAAGGACCACTTGGAGGTGGTGTGTCCTGCAACTCTGAGGCTCTTTTGCCAAGCCAGTCTGGCCCTGCTGCACTCTGCTCATGCTTGTAACCTGCCAACCCCGGCAAGGCAATTTGTGTTTCTCATTCATGTATAGATGAGGCAATGGGAGCCTGAGAAGACTGTCTTGTCCTGTCACATGATTGGGAAGAGAGCAGCTGGGCTGCCCACTGTGCAGGCACACCTCAGCCAGCTTTGAAAAAGGAATAGTTGGGGGGGCTGGAGAGATGGCTCAGGGATTAGGAGCACTGGCTGTTCTCCCAGAGGACCCCGGTTCAATTCCCAGCACTCACATGGCAGCTCACAACTGTCTATAACTCCTGTTCCAGAGATCTGGCACCTTCATACCAATGCACATAAATAAAGCTAAATAAATTTAGAAGGAAAGAAAGAAAGAGGAATAGGAGACAGATTCTGTGGGGACAGGAGTGGAGAGGGATGCCCAGGTTTCTGGCAGGGTACCTAGATGGTGCTGCTGGCTCTCTAAACAGGGCCTGGCAGAGGGTAGGAGTGCCTGCTGGGAGCTTGGGAAGGGAGGAGCAGATAGACGGCCCTGCAGGCAAGATGTGGCTCTGGATTCCAGCTTCCTGCCCTATTGTAGCCATTTCTCTGCACTAGGACTGGGTTCGTCCAGCTCATACTCTGAGCCTTCTCCAGGTGTCACTTTCCCTGCCTGAGAAAGTGATCAGGTGGATCGGGCTGAGCAGCAGGGACGCTGTTCCTTTAAGTCTCTCCCAGTGGAAGGTGTGGCCTGGGCAGCAGGTAAGTTGCCACATCAGCAGGGCTAACCCTGCCCTGTCCCCTCCCTCCAGAGGGAGGCCCAGGAGGTCCCAGAGGATGGTGGGAAATAGGTAGGGAGAAAGGCAGTCATGTTGGATGTTGGCAGAGACTCCTGTGGAGGAGATGGCCTCGGGGGTGGGTGAGGAGGCCGTGTAAGTGTCCCTGACCCAACAAGTCACTGTATGTCTTAAGGGTGGCTGTGAATGTCCCAGAATGTCAGAACTCTCTGCAAAATATGTGTGTGCCTTGATGGTTCAGATACAGTCTGTTTGAAGTATATAAAGCTGTGTATCTGAACGTGGGTCAGCCAGGCAATCCTCACCTGTGACCCCAGCACTGAGGACACAAACAGAGGGTTACAGAAATGTGAGGCCAGCCTCATCTACTGTGAGTTCCAGGGTTACATGGAGGAGACTGTCTCTAAAAGAAAACACAGCGTGAATACCTTCATTTACTTCTTCCTGTAGGTGTGTGGACTTCCTGTGAATGCTCTGTAGAGGCAGGAGAGTCAAGAGTTCAAGGTCATTCTCACATACATAAGTCAACCCAGGATATATGAGACAATGTTTCAAAATTACAATAAAAATGAGTGTGCCTGTGTGTGAGTGGACTTGTACAGGTGTGTATATATGCCTGTGACTCTCCTGTCATAGAACACTGTGAATATGTGAAAGTGTGTGCCTTTGTGTGGACAGGGATGAATGTAAAAGTGTGTGTGGGCAGGTGTGATAGCACACTCCTTTACTCCCAGGACTCAGCGCACAGGCAGCAGATCTCTGTGTTTGAAGCCAGCCTGGTCAACATCTAGTGAGTTCCAGGGACAGCCAGGGCTCCACAGTGGAACCTATCTCCAAACAAATAGATGTATGTGGGGGCAAGTTTATGAGTGTGCTTGGGTGTCTGTGACCCCCCTCCCAAAATGCAAGTGCATGTGAATGTGCTTTTTTGTGACACTGAACTGTATCCCCGGATCAAAGATCTTACTCTGGCCTCTAACTCACAGCAATCCTGCTCAGCAGAGTTGCTGGAATTGCAGGCAGGAGCCACTGTTTCCAGCTATTTATTCGCTCTACTCCTTCAAAAAGAATTACTTTTAATTATATGTGTGTGCACATGTGAGTATGTGCACATGAGCGGTGACCGGCGTGTCGGGTTTCCCTCCCCTGAGCTGTGCACTGCCTGACGTGGGAATGAAATACAAGCCCTAAGGGAGAGCAGCAAATGTTGTTAACCACCAAGCAGCCTTTCCACCGCCTTAGGTTTTCATTATCATTACATTTTGTTTGTTTGTTTATTGTGTGTGCACATGGCACCCATGTGTAGGTCAGAGGGCTTTTGGAAGGAATCAGTTTGCTCCTTCTACCATGTGCATCCTGGAGACTGAACGCCTGTCATCAGATTTGATGGCAGGCGCTTGCCCAGCTGAGCCATCTCTCCAGCTCATGGGAGTCTTGTTTGGAGATAATTTTGAATGAGTTGGGAGTTGAAATAGAATGTTGTTGTGTAGCCCTGACTGGCCTCAAAGTCTCAATTTTTCTGCCTTGGGCTCCCAAGTCCTGGGATTATACGCATGTACTGCCCCACCAGGCTCAGAGGTCTTTGTGAGGGAGACACAGGGAGTTGGGAATAGTACTGGAGACTGAACCCTGGAATAATTTGTATGCTCTACTTTTGAGCTACAGCCCTACTTAGAATTTGAACCCTGTCCTCCCTATCTCTGGAGCTCATACTGCTAGGGGATATCAGTCCCTGGTTGCCTAGCTGGTAGTCCTCAAGAGAAAGGAGGAATGCATGATGGGATATAGTAGAACTGGGGATGGGCATATCTCAGTCAGTGCAGCTGTACTCAGAGCTGAAGTGACACAGTCCCATGGGACCTTTGCTCACCACTGTCTAGCTTCCTGCCCCTGTTCCTACCCTTTAAGCTGAGGAGGGAAAACATGACTCAGTGAGCCCACCCAGACTTGACTGCTCACAAGTGTCTGACACGCTACAGGTTCATCGACCTCTGTCTCCTCCTGGTTTCCATGTCAAAGCAGAACCCTTTGGAATGGAGACAGAAGTAGGGACATGAGATAGAGGGGGGTGGGTGAGGGATGTGTAGAATAGACCTCTTAGGAAGGCTGGAACTGCTCTGCCCACCCATTGCCCTGCTTCCTGTTGCAGACTCTGGATGGCAGACATTTCTCTCTTACTTTGTTTCCCGTTTCCTTCCTTCCCTCCCTCTCTCTCTCCTTCCTTTCCTTCCTCCTTCCCTCTCTTTCTTTTTTTCTTGAGACAGTCATATCACACAGCCAGGACTGGACTCCAGCTGCAGCTCCCTGGCCTTAGCCTCTGAGAGCTGGGTCACAGACGCACACCTCCTCTGTTTCTGCTGAGGAGACCTAGGCTCCGAGGAAGACACACAGAAAAGGCAAGGATTGGACCTTGTCTTTGGATTTAAACCCAGGGCTTTACCATCTCTTGCTTCTTTTGGTTCTGGGAGATGGGTTAGGATGTAGAGGGGGCCAGAGAGGCAGGACTATAGCATTCTTTGGGAGAAGGGGACCAGGCAGATGGCAATACAGGTGCCTCAGGAGATGTGTTTGTGGGAGCACCAGGTGGGGAAGGAAGACAGGCGTTGTCTGGCTCCTCCAGGCCTCCTGGAGAATTCACGGGTGGTCAGGAAGTCTTTGAGGCCTAGTTTAGCCTTCCTCCCAGCTCCAGCTGTCTGTCACCTTGACTCTGAAGTCACAGTAACTCCAATGCACTTGGTCTTCACTTCCATCCTTCCTCTGGGTCCCTCTGCTCCTTGGCCCCTGTTTCCTCATAGTACTGTTAGCAGCCCTCTCTGATCACTGTCCTTTTCCCCAGATGAAGATTTTCTTGGTCTGCCAAATTAGATTCTTATTCTTTTTCTTTTCTTTTCTTTCTTTTAAAGATTTACTTATTTATTTATTATGTATACAGTATATAGAAGAGGGCACCAGATGTCATCACAGATGGTTGTGAGCCACCATGTGGTTGCTGGGAATTGAACTCAGGACCTCTGGAAGGACAGTCAGTGCTCTTAAACTCTGAGACATCTCTCCAGTCCCAAATTAGATTCTTTAAACACAACTGCAGGCTACTTTGTGTGCATCAGCTAACTCCGAAAGGGCCATGCCTGGCTCAGGCCTACCTTTAATCCCGTGGATTCAGAAGATAACCAAGGCTCCCTTGTATTAGCTGGGCCCTGATCCCAGTTACTTTCATGGAAGTGGAGGATCTGTATTAGTTACAGATTTTTACTGCTATGACAAAAGCAACCTATGGGCATGACAAAAGCTGGGAGTGCTGCATGCATTTAATCCCAGCACTGGAGAGGAAGAGGCAAGCAGATCTCTGTGAGTTCAAAGCCAGCCTGGTCTACAAAGCAAGTTCCAGGACAGCCAGAGCTACACAGAGAAACCCTGTTTCAGAAAAATTAAACCAACCAAACAAAAAGCAGCCTCTGGAAGGAAGGGTTGATTTTGGCTTAGACTGAGGAGGCAGTCCATCATGATGGGAAGCCATGGGCTCAGGAAGGTGGAGCAGCTTTGCAGTCAGGAAGCAGAGAGAGATGAAAACCGGCACTCAGCTCCATTTCATCTTCTTTTTTTATTCAGTCCAGGACCCCAGCCAACAGGATGGGGCTGCCTACATTCAGGGTGAGTCTTTCCTGCTCCAAACACTTCCAGAAAAATTCCAGAGGTGTGTTTCCATGGTGATTCTAAATCCCATCACGTTGAACTTTGGTACCTTTTCTCTTTGCCTTTAAGGGTCCAGTACAAGCCTGCCAGGGCAGAGCTACAGGCAGAGCGGGTGGGGTCAGTCAGGAGCCCAAGAGCTAAAGGCCACAGTTCTGCAGTATGACCTATGATTGATTGGAACTCTTGAGGCTTCCTATCATCTGAGCCATTGAGACTGCCCATCATTGGAACCTGACATCTTCTGTGGGTTTGGGTCTCTTGCCTGTTCCTGCTTTTTCAAATCCTGAGCTCCCAGGGGCACCTGGTGCTGCCCAGCACCCCTGACTCTGTACAGACACACAATCTCCGCCTGTAGGTTGTTCCTCACCTGGGTCTCCTCCCTTGCTCCCTTCCTGAATACTTTATTTCCAGCTCCATGGGTGGCCTCCCCTGACCTGGGCCTGGCCTGAAGGGTGAGGTAGGGGTTGAGGGTCTGCACAGTGCAGATCTTGTTCTGGGGACCTGGGTGGAGCCTGTCCTGTTCCGGGTTCCAAGCCCTGGCTCCAATCTTTGGCAGGTGAAGGAGCTGTCTTTCATCCTGTAGCGGCATCCTGGGGTGAGCTCTCCATGATGTCTGCTCTCATTGATCTGCCAGACACCATCAACTGGGCTTGCCTCCCAAACTTTCTTTGGTCCCTTTGCCTCAGATCCCTCCATCTCACAGCCTGTGTCCTGAGATAAGATAAAATGGTTGGTAGGGTGTGGCAAAGACTGTTGGGTTGCTCGGCTGACCCCAGAGCTGCTCTTCAAAATGTTTTATATGGGACCTGGTGGCATTTCATGGCAATAGGGTCTGATTAGGGAGCTAGGGACCTGGTGAGGGATGGGGCTGGAGGGGGTGGATCTCTGATAGCTGGGCAGGCTTAGGGAGGGGATAAAGACACAGAGACCCTAAAGTGAGATAAGGTAGGCCAAACTAGGAGGCATGTTCCTGTTTTATTCAAGCTAGGATTCCGAAGGGTCCCTTGGCTATTAGCCTGACTGTGAGGAACATGGCTGGGCACCTTGGTGCCAAGCAGTCCAAATAACTGGGGGTGAGGGGTGGGGAACTCGAAACCAGTATTGCTGGGATAGGATGTGACAGGGCCACTCCAAACAGGCCCAAGCAAAGCATTCAAATGGGAGGTTTTAGGGGCCAGGACTAAGGTTGGGAGTCAGCCCTGGAGACAGAGAAGGCAGCATTGGAAGCCAGGGAGGATTCTGTGAGGCTTTGCCCAGTTTTTCTTGCTTTCCTGGTGACTCCTCCCATCTGTGAGAGCCTATAGTTTAGAGGCAGCTGCCAGAGAAGCATTTGGAATCCTGGGAACAAAGGGACCTCAGGGCCATTCCCCTCAACACTCAGGTCTCCTACACTTAGCAAGGTCTCAGGAGTGGGATGGGAGAAGGAAATGGGTGGTGGGTTCACAGCAAAGCTTCCTGGGACAAGAGGTAGCATGTTAAAAGGAAGCTAACCTCTCATCAAGTCAGTCCTCTCAAGGTTTCTGAGCACTTATCTCCTTTAGGATTAACCTCCTCATCTCTTATTGGTGATCTCCCTTTGCTGGAATCTACATCCAACCCAGGGCTCTGAGTCTCTTCGTCCTCTTAGGGAGTCCCAGGCCTCCTGCACAGTCTTGTCTCCAGAAGTGGAACCATCCCTGAGCTGAGATGCCACTCTGATTCACCTGTGGGTCATCTGGCGTGACAGTGGCTCAACCCACTCTGCCTGCCCTTAGGCCTACTGCTCATTTGCATTAATTTGCATAGAATAATTTAATATTTAAATGTTCATGCCTAAGCTGAAGAGGACCAGCTCTAAATTATGCTATTTGCATATTACCCTTTGCTGGAAACATACACACACACACCTTTCTTTTTAGCTCCCCAAGGTCACCATGTTGGGGAGTCTGACTTGTAGAAAGCCTGGACTGGGATCGTCAGAGAAGACACAATAATGCAAAAAGTGACAAAGTAAGGCTGGAGACATGGCTCACTTGGTACAATGTTTGTGCAGCATGTACAAAGCCATGCGCTCAATTCCCAGCAACACATGAAACTCCATATAAAAAAAGGCACAGGCGGGGGCTGGAGAGATGGCTCAGCGGTTAAGAGCACCGTCTGCTCTTCCAGAGGACTGGGGTTCGATTCCCAGCACCCACATGGCAGCTAACAACTGTGTGTAGTTCCAGTTCCAGGCAAACACCAAGGCAAATAAATAAATAAAGTTTAAAAAAAAAAAAAAAAAAAAAGGCATAGGCCTTTAATTCCAGCAGCTGGGAGGTAAAAAAAAGGGAGAATCAGGGGCTGGAGAGATGGCTCATCGGCTAAGAGCACTGACTGGAGGACCTGAGTTCGATTCCCAGCATCCACATAGCAGCTAACAACTGTCTGTAATTCCAAGATCTGACACCCTTACACAGTTATACATGCAGGCAAAACACCAATTCACATAAAATTTAAAAAAGTAAATATTAAAAAGGGAGAATCAGAAGTTTATGGGTATCCTTG
This sequence comes from Sigmodon hispidus, assembly GCA_004025045.1. Lineage (NCBI taxonomy): Eukaryota > Metazoa > Chordata > Mammalia > Rodentia > Cricetidae > Sigmodon > Sigmodon hispidus. The sequence continues at coordinate 13,046 of PVIH01022806.1, read as the reverse complement.
GCTATATGTTGAGTTCATAAAGGCACTCGGTGTGGGATGTCTTTCTATATGTTGTAAATACCATTGGTTAATAAAGAAGCTGTTCTGACCTATGGCAAGCCAGCTTAGAGGCAGGTGGGAAATCCAAGTAGGGATAAAGAGGAAGGAGAGTGGAGTCACACAGAGACACCACAAGCTGCTGTCCAAGAGAACAAGATGTAATGGAAAACAGGTAAAGCCACTAGCTACATGGAAAGACATAGGTTAATAGAAATGGGTTGAGTTAAGTTGAAAGAGCAGGTGATAATGAGCCTCAGCCACTAGCCAAACAGTTTGTAATTAATATAGCTTTTGTGTGATTATTTGAAGCTAAGTGGCTGTGTCACTGTAGGTATGGACCTCAGGCTGGACAGGCCAAAAATTTCTGACTACAGGTATTTGTTATTAAGCCTGAAGACCTAAGTTTGGGGGCTGGAGAGATGGCTCAGTGGTTAAGAGCATTGGCTGCTTTTCCAGAGGACCCAGGTTCAATTCCCAGCACCCATATGGTAGCTCACAACTGTCTGTAACTCTAGTTCCAGACCTGTCATCCATGGCAAAACACCAATGCATATAAGATACAGTTAAATTAAAAAAAAAATAAGGGGGGGCTGGAAAGCTGGCTTAGGGGTTAAGAGCACCGGCTGCTCTTCCAGTGGTCCTGAGTTCAATTCCCAGCAACCACATGGTGGCTCACAACCATCTACAATGAGATCTGGTGCCCTCTTTTGGTGTGCAGATGAACGCGGATGCAGAATGTTGTATACATAACAAACAAATCAATCTTAAAAAAAGGAAAAGAAGACCTGAGTTTGACCCCTGGGACCCACTCAGTAGAAGGAAGGCATCAACTCCAACAAGTCTGAGTGGCCCCCACACAGGTGACATGGCACTGAGGGAAAATGCAAAGATCTCTGTTCCTCAGAGAAAGCCAAGCTCTGAGGTGTGCTGTAGAACGAGAAGCAGGGAAATGCCTAGAGTGTCCGGAGAGCCTCCTGTAAGCAGCCTGAGATGACTTGTGAAGACAGTTTGATGCTGTCTTGAGCCAGAAAGCCATACAAAATCATGCAGCTTAGATCTTTGCATTCACTTTAAAGCCCAGACCATCAAGACTATGCATATCCAAAAGTCATCAAGTGTCTGAAGTGTGTGCCTTTCTGGTGGTAGGTATAATGGTAGAGTTGGTAGAGACACCCAAGACAAACAGTGGGCTGGACACAGGGTTGGAGCCCAAAAAGAGCTGAATTTTTGCTGGACATGCTTGAAAATGTAGAGAATAATACTGAGAGTGAGGGTTTTGTTTGGTTGGTTGGTTTTGGGGGGCTGTTTGTTTAAGTGGTTGGTTCTTTCTGAGACTGGGTTTCTCTGTGCAGCCCTGGCTGCCCTGGAACTCACTCTGTAGACCAGGCTGACCTAGAACTCAGAGAAATTCTCTTCCCTCTGTCTCCTGTATGCTGGAGGAGTGTGCCACCACTGCCTGGCCTGAGTGTAAGGTTTTAAATGTAGAGTCTCTAGTCATTGAACATATTGAGGTGAACAAATCACCTAGGATGTGGCTGAATTAACTTCTACATACACTCCACCTGCCTCACTGAGATGGTCCTCACTGGTAAGGAATAAATTGTTCCAAAGCCAGAAGAGGAAGTTGCACAGAAGAACAAAATATCCCAGAAGAAATAAAAACTTACGGCACGAGAATAAATTCAGAATAAAACAAATCCAAATAAAAGTAAAAATTAAAAAAACAAAGACTATATCAGAAGGGGTGTAACACTCAGTGCCTCTTACCCTCAACACCTGGCATGCAGCATATATACACCTCCACTACCTCTTCCGAACCTGCAACAGGCATCACTAATTGATTATGAACTCTCCATTCAAGGCAGCAGTTGGCATGTGGAGCCTAATCTACTTACCTTCCTTGATTAACTCAGGCAGCTGAAGCATGAGTTCAAGGCCAGGGTAGATTACACAGCTCCAGGTCAGCCCAGGCTGGAATGAGACCTTGCACCCCGAGCCCTCCCCACCTCACCCCCCCAAAAAAGAAGAGCAAAACAAAAATGAAAAAGTAAAAGAGGAAGAGAGATGGGGGCTGGGGAGATGGCTCAGGGGTTAGGAAGCACCCAGAGGACCCGGCTTCAATTCCCAGCACCCACATAGCAGCTCACAACTGTGTCTGTTCTAGAGATCTGACACCTTCATACCAATGCACATAAATAAAGCTAAATAATTTTTTAAAAAAAAAGAAGAAGAAGAAGAAGAGGAAGAGATCGTGACTCAGGCAGGTGTCAGAATGTGTCTGAAGGTCACACAGCAAGGCCATTTTATATACAATTAAACCAGGCCAAAGTTAATGTTATGGATGAGTTGCTTCTAGGGAACTCCAAGGATTTTTCGGCCTGATGTATATGTGTGGGACTGCTATCCTGGGGGAAGGGAAGTGACCTGGCCAGTGTCTTGCAGGATATTGTGTGAAAAACACAGCTGCGGCCCCTAGAGAAGACTGTTGAATGACCTGGAGAGAAATCAGAGACCTTGGCACGATGCCCTCTCTCTCCCCAGGACCTGGACACCTCTTTCCACTCAGGACAATGGGAACACTATGTCCCCATGCCCCCTCAGAGGACTGGATGATGGGATACCTCTGGCAAAGCTCTTCTCAGCATGGGGGAATTGGAGAGAGGACAAAAATAATGTGGAGAAATAAATCTCTCTCTCTCTCTCTCTCTCTCTCTCTGTGTGTGTGTGTGTGTGTGTGTGTGTGTGTGTGAGAGAGAGAGAGAGAGAGAGAGAGAGAGAGAGAGAGAGAGCAGTTCTGTGAACAAAGGCAAAAGGGTGGTGTGTAGAGGGAGGATCAACCTACCCTGTGACTTTGGCCAGGGGCTTGGATTTCCTGGTACCCAGAGTAGATCCCTGCAGTGTTAGGGTGGAGCCCAGGGCCCTTGAACTCTACCCATAAACTACATTCCTGCCACAGTTTCTGCACTCACCACCCACTAGCATGTCTGAGAGCCTCAGATGTTGTTCATTGTCTCCAAGTACCCCAATACTACTCCCTCTTGTATATTCACTTGAGGACACACCCACAGGCCAGCTCTCCAGAAAAAAAAAAAAAAAAAAAAAAAAGTGCTCTTGAGCAAGCCGCTGTGTCTGGGTAACCCTCACCTGCACAATGGAGACAATTGGCCCGACTTCCCAGGCTTTTCTGAACATTCGTGACAATCACAGCAGCAAAGGACCCAGCCGAGTGGGTGAGGCAGCCTGGTGAAGGCTGTTGCTAGCCTGCCAGAGGCGTCTCCCAGCCTGCCCCACACAGTTGGCAAGAGCCTCGGACATAGGAGAGTTTGTGGGGGAGGTGGCCTCTTCCTTCCTGCCCCTTCCTGCTGGGTATCAAGATCTGAGACCAGATGTGCCACTGAGTGACTCAGCTCTTTCCTGCCTGGAACCTCCTCCCTCCTGCCCAGGCTGGGCCAGGGAGCGTGAGACAGCAGACATAAGTGGGAGCGCCTGATCCTGGGGAGCTGGGGGCAGGGGGGACAGCATGAGGACAGGTGTGGTAGAGGAGGTGGGATGGATGCTTTCCAGAGAAAGTGAAGACGTCCCTGTCCACCTGTGCAAAGCACAAATGCTCAAGCTCACTGCCCGCTACTTCTGCCTGCTCATATCTATGCCCCATCTGTCCTGCTCTCCAGGGCCCACATATTCTCAGGGGCTCCTTCCTTCAGGTCCTTTCCCAGCCAACAGTCTCTTACTCCATCAGCGCCCACAGCACAGACCCCTTATGGCCGCTGGCAGCAGCTGGGGACAGTGAGTGCTGAGAAAGGTTGCCTTCTAATATCCGGATCTCCCACTCCACCCCAGAATCCCTCAAGGGTCCCGGGACCTCTCTGATCTGACCCTTCCTTGAGCTCATTCCTTGGTCTCAAACATCACCTCTCCTCTTCTGCTTCCCCCCTTAAAGGTGTCTGCCCTCTATTTCCGTCTCTTCCTGCCTACCATATGCAGGTGGGAATAAGTGTATGAACCACATGGAACTGGTTCTGAGTCTGTTTCTTTGGTTTTGGTTTTGACACAGGGTCTACGTAGCCAAGGCGGTTTTGAACTTGAGTTATAGCCAAGACTAGCCTTGAATTCCTAATCATCAAGTTTCTGCCTCTCCAAAACTGGCTTTAAAGATGGACATGCAGGTACCCAGCTAAAGAACCTCCTAAAAGAGTTTGTTTTGAGACAGGGTTTCTCTGGCTGTCCGAGAATTCATTCTGTAGACCAGACTGGCCTCAAACTCAGAGATCTGCCTGTTTAGAGCTTAGGACTAAAGATGTGTGCCACTACTGCCACCAATAGTGTGGGGTATTTTGTTTGCTTTTCTGAGTCTTGGTCTCACTTATAGTAGACAAGGGTGACTCTGAACTTCTGACCCTCTGGCCACCTCCCTCTGCTGCCATTACAGGCATGTGACTGCTTTATATGTTGTTAGAGTTGGAACCCAGGGCCCTGTGAATGCCATTGCCTCTGCTTTTTATTTTAGCTGTGTAAATTTGGTGAGTTAGTTTACTCTCTGAGGCTCTGTTTCCTCCTCCGTTGGATGGCTTGATGCTTTGTACCTCCTGGGGACAAGATGCCCCAGAGCCACAGTATCGGGTGCTTGAGTTTGGACACAGTAAGTCATCAGTTAATGGTAGCTGCAATAATGTTCTTTCTCTTCCTGTCCAGTCTTCTCATCCCCTCAACTCTTGCCTATGGGGAATGCTCAGCTGATTGTGTCTCAGTGACACATCAGATTCCAAATGCCCAGAAACATACATCATCCTACACATCATCTTCTCTTAATGTTTCAGCTCTGCTAGTGATCTACCATTTTTGGTCTCATCTAGGCCTCAGGGATGTTACACATTCACTCAACAAACACTCAGTGAAGACTTATGTCTGTGTGCAGGGAAGACAGGTGTGGAAATTATTATCCTTGCCCTTAAGGAACGCAGTTTGATGAGAGAGGCAGGCAGACGAACAATATAATAAGATAATTGGTCCATTAAAAATTTATATGGAGGATTGGTCCAGGTGTGGTTATACATGCCAGTAATTCCAGCACTTGGAAGGCAGAGACAGGCCAGTCTCTGTGAGTTTAAGGCCAACCTGGTGTATCGAGCTAGTTTCAGGACAACCAGAGAGAGGTACACAGAGAAACCCTATATATAGAGCAAGTTCCAGGACAAACGGAGTTCCATAGATTAAAACATATATATTTTAATCTATATATATTCTATATCATCTCCCTGGGCAGTGGTGGTACATGCCAGTACTTGGAAGGCAGAGGCATGTGGGTCTCTAAGTTTTAGGCCATCCTGGTCTACATTGTGAGTTCCAGGTCAGGTCAGACAGAGCTAAACAGAGAAACTCTGTCTCAAAGTGGGGGAAATTATAGAGGACATTATGCCTTAGGAGGAGATCTTAAGACTGGCTGAGTCGGGGCTGGAGAGATGGCTCAGCGGTTAAGAGCACTGTCTGCTCTTCCAGAGGACCCGGGTTCGATTCCACCACCCACATGGCAGCTAACAACTGTTTGTAGTTCCAGTTCCAGGCAAAACACCAAGGCAAATAAATAAATAAATAAATAAAGTTTTAAAAAAAAAAAAGACTGGCTGAGTCTGGCTGGAGAGATGGCTCAGCAGTTAAGAGCACTGACTGTTCTTCCAGAGGACCTGAGTTTGATTCCCAGCATCCACATGGCAGCTAACAACTGTCTGTAATTCCAAGATCTGACACCCTTATACAGTTATAGAATAAATAAGTAAATATTTTTAAAAAAGACTGGCTGAGGGGCTGGAGAGATGGCTCAGTGGTTAAGAGCACCGTCTGCTCTTCCAGAGGACCCGGGTTCGATTCCCAGCACCCACATGGCAGCTAACAACTGTCTGTAGTTCCAGTTCCAGGCAAACACCAAGGCAAATAAATAAGTAAATAAATAAAAAGTTTAAAAAAAAAAAAGACTGGCTGAGTCAATTCGAGAAGCTTTTTCAGGGAAGGCCGTAGGTGGGCTGGCACCCACAGGCAGAATAGGAGTTTGAAAGGTGGGCAAGTCTGGGCAAGGCCGACAAAACATCCCCAGGCTTGAGTGTGAGGTCTGAAAGAGCAGGGTTTAGAAACTCACTTTCATTCTCTAGAGAGCAGCAATGGAGCATGTGGAGGGTGGCAGAGGGGACCCAAGGGAAGATTTTACTCCTCTGTTTTAGTGGATAGAATGCAGACCATCCTGCATTCTGGTTAAGAACTCTATGAGTGAGATGCATCGCTAGCCCCCAGTATGAAGTGGGGGCCCCACAGTGTGCTTTGGCTCTGCCCTGCCTGGGCTGTGCAACCTTGGGAAAGTCACTGGGCCGCACTGAGCTTCCTCCCTCATCTGTCAAATGGAGATAATAATAGGCACCCGAGGGACCGGCTGCGGAGGCCTGAGTGAGCTAATGGGAGGGAAAGTGTTGGATAAAGATAAGTTGTTATTGCAGCAGTCCACCAGGGCAGGCTGTGTCCAGCCACAGCCCCACCTCACAAATGGCCTCCCTGAGCGTCCTCCAAATCTGGCCCACATCCTCCCTGACTGGGGGCTGGGATGCAGGATGAAGAGGAAGGATGAGCACACACCTGACTGTGGATCCTGGCTCACTGGCCACGTGACATGGGGCCAGGGTCTTTCCCCTCTGAAGCTTATTCCTCAGTTACAAAACACAGCTGCAGACTCAGCCTGCAGGATTTTGGGGGGCGAGGGGGTTTCTGTAGTAACTGGTGTGTGACCAGTATCTAGGGACCATTCCCTGAACTCCGTCTCCAGGCACCAAGGCCCTAGGACTAAACTGAGCAGACTGGGAAATAGTAAATGTTTAATGATACATTGGCTGAGAGATTCTATTCAAATGGGATGTGGCAGAGCCGGAAGATATTGGCTTCCCTAGCAAGGTTGGCAAGCTTTCTCTGGGGCCCAGGGAATGCCCAGTCATGCTCTGTGACTTTCTCAAGGAGGGACCCCAGGATACCCTACCCACCAGGATGTCCTTATTCTCTCTCCTTCTGCCACTCAAAAGGACAGAAAATAGATGGCTATCTTCCTCAACACCCATCTCTGAATCCTCCCAATGTAGCTGGCCAATGGTGGCACTGCATATTCAGAGACAAAAGATACCAGACTTTGAACTTCAGGCCGGATAATGGACTAACAATAAAAAACACACTTGCTAATTGTGATTGCATGTGTCTTGACCAAGAACTCGAAGGAAAGGGACTTCTCTCTCTGGACCTTTATTTAACTGTCTATAAAATGGGAACAATAACTCTGACCTCCAGTGCTGTGCAGGGTCCTGACTGAAGTCAAAAGGCTCAGCAGACACGTGACAGGGCTGGGGATGTAGTTCAGGCTGTCAAGCATTCATGGAGCTCTGGGGTCCTTCCTCAACACTGCATACCCTGGGAGAGCTGCTCCATGCACCCAACACTCAGAAAGTAGAGGTTCAGGGGATTAGAAAGTTCAAGGTTCAAGGCCAGCCTTGAGTACTTGAGAATAAGTCTCTTAAAAAAAAAAAAAATTTAAGTAGGAGACTGGATTCTAAAGAAAACCCCTTTGCCAATCAAAAAACAATGGTGGTGGTGGTGGTGACACAGGCCTGTGCCTTTAATCTCAGCACTTGAGAGGGAGGCAGAAACAGAGAGGTCTCTGTGAATTTTTTTTTTTTTTTTTTTTTTTTAAAAACTTTATTTATTTACTTATTTATTTGCCTTGGTGTTTGCCTGGAACTGGAACTTCAGACAGTTGTTAGCTGCCATGTGGGTGCTGGGAATCGAACCCGGGTCTTCTGGAAGAGCAGACGGTGCTCTTAACCGCTGAGCCATCTCTCCAGCCCCGGTCTCTGTGAATTTAAGGCCAGCCTGATCTACAGGTGGAGTTCCCGGACAGCCAAGGCTACACAAAGAAACTGTGCCTTGAAAAATAACAATAATGGGGCTGGAGAGATGGTTCAGTGACTAAGAGTACTGATTGCTCTCCCAGAGGTCCTGAGTTCAATTCCCAGCACCCACATGGCACCTCACAACTGTCTGTAACTCTATCTTCAGGGCAAGATACCACTGTACATAAAATAAAAATAAATAAATAAATCTAAAAACAAACAAACAAACAAAAACAACCAGTAACAAAGGAAAGTGAGCACTGGGCTGAAGTGTGAAGAACTCTGTCTCCAGGAGACTGAGAATACCCTAGAAACAGCTAGAAGGGGGTTAGGCAGTCAGCAAAGGGGCTTCAGCTTGACTAATGTCCCCCTGGGGCTGGGTAGAGAATGGATTGAGGAAGAGAGGGGTTAGGAGACAGGTCACTGGTGTGATGGTCCTGGGAGCAGAACTGTGCCTATCACCACTTAGTCACCTACAAGTCAGTGATTCAGAGATTCCCTTCCCAGGGATGTGTCATTGCATAATAGGAATGGACAGGAAGGGACAATGGCTTTGGCCAGAAAAGCCTTCCCAAGGGATTAATTAGATCAGGACTCCAGGCCTCAGAGGGATCTGGCAGTCAGGGGGGCTGGAGGGAGCTTTGTTTTCGGTGTAGAGATTCTGCCCCTCCCTTGGTCCCTCCCCCTGCCCTGCCTCCCCTCCACGGATTTGTTCGGATTTGTTCGAATCTCTGTGGTTGTCTTCAGACAGAGACAGCAGAAACAGCATCTTGAAGTGATCCAGGCAGGGCTAAATCCAAACCCTGATCCTATTACTAAGTAGCCATCTGACTCCGGTCAATTTTCTCATCCTCTCTGAGTCAGTTTTGTGGACAATGTTCAAATTAACAGTATCTTTACATGCCTGTATTTTGGAAAGTACATATGAGAAGGCTAGAATAGAAATTGCTTGATATAAACAGAGTAAATTGATAGTGGCCAGGCTACAGTGCAAAGAAAGAGGCTTTTCGGCAGTTTATCTTCATTTCTGCAGTGTGTGTGTGTTCAGTATGGTACATATGCTTATGCATGTGGAGGTCAGAGGTCAATGCTGGTGTCTCCTTCAATTGTTCTTCACCATGTTTTTTGAGAGCTTTCTCACTGAACCTAGAACTCATACACTGAACTGGTCACAGACTGGCTGAACTGGCTGGAGAGTTCCAGGGATCCACCACCTGTCTTCTATCCCCTAACACAGGACCTGGCTTTTTAAAAATGATTTATTTTTATTTTTTGTGCATGTATGTCTGTGAGAGGGTGTCAGATCCCCTGGAACTGGAGTTACAGTTGTGAGCTGACATGTGGGTGCTGGGAATCGAACTCAGGTCCTCTGGAAGAGCAGACGGTGCTCTTAACCGCTGAGCCATCTCTCCAGCCCAGGCCCTGGCTTTTGACATGGATGCTGGGGATCTGAACTCAGGTCCTCACTCTTGTACAGCAAGCACTTTATCCTGAGCTAGCTCCTTAGCCCTTGGCATTCTGTCTGTCCGTCATGTCCATCCTTCCTTCTTCCCCTCTCTCCCTCACTTTTCTTTCTCTCTCCTCCTTTCTTTACTGTCTTTCATCAGGCTAGAGTCTAGTCCAGAGCCTTGTGTACTCTGGGCAAACTCTACTCGGTAGCCCAAGCCTGTATGGTTTTTTTTTTTTGCCATGGGCGTTGGATCCCCTGAAGCTAGAGTTACAGACAGTTGTGAGCTGCCATGTGGGTGCTGGGAATTAAACCCAGGTCCTCTAGAAGAACAGGAAGTGCTCTTAACCCCTGAGCCACCTCTCCAGTATCAAGCTTGTATGTTTTACATAATAACATTTGTATAAAGCAGGGATGCTGCTTCCAACCACACGGCTTGCTGGAAGAGTTCGTAAAAGATCTGACAGATAAACATCCTTTCATGTTGTCCGCTGAAGAACTGGCCTCTGAAGGATCAGCCCTCTTCTCTTTTCTTCCCATTGCCTGGCCCTGTGTTTTTACTTGCTAGCTGTTTGTATCTGTCTTTGTATCTGTGTTTATGTAGCCAGCCCATGTATGGCTCTCTGTGTGGTTTATGGGCTGCTGAGCATGTGTATGTATTATGTATGTATTCAATATATATCAGCGAATGTCTGTTTGGGAATGTATGCATTTATGTCATCTGAGTGTGCCAGTGTAAGCAGATGGAGTGGGTGTGCTGGCAGTATGTGTGTGTCTGTGTGTCTATTTAAGTGAGTGTGCATCTGAGTGTTTCAGAATGTTTCTGTTCTGTTTACACGTGTTTAGATGTCTGTCTGTCTGAATATATCTGAGTCTGTGCATTCACGTGTCTGGATGTGCCAGAGTGAATCACTGTGCATGTGGGTGTGTCCAGCGGTGTTGTTCAGCCCCAGTGTGTTTGCAAATGCCTCGATGTGGAAGGAAGGCTGAGGAGGCTGTCTCTGAGAACCCTCATCTCTTTTCTTGTGTGGATGGACAGGAAGCTTGTAACCGCCCCACACACACACCCCTGCCCTGCTCTCTCAGCTCCAAGAAAGCCACTTGGGGCTGTTGCTCTCCTAGCCCTGCCTTTGGGCACAGGGCCAGTAGTGCTGCTGAGGACTGGTAAAGTGGGTGTCAGCAAACACCTAGAGAGGGGCCCCTTCCACACCGCCTTCAGGAAGCTTTTCCAGCTGACAGAGCAGGCTACTCACAGCCCTGTGTTCGAGTGCTGATCCCTGTGCTTGGACAGCAATGAGCCTTGTGCACCTTAGGTCAGGAAATGCCTGCTCTCCCAGGCGGGGTCACTGTCCATCTGGGTGAGCCTTGTGTGCTTCTCAGATACTGTCATACAGTTGGGGGGGGGGGAACAAAGCCTGTTTCCATGACAACCCGCCTCTGCCTTCCAACTTGGGCAGTTCAGTGGTTTCATAAGGCCCCAGTTGGGCCCAGATCTGGGATGGGGGAGAGCGGAAGATGATGAGTTAAGATTTCTGCATCTGTGCGCTGCATCCAACATACCCAGACCCCTCCACCGGGGCGCCTCATGCAAATCAGATGTTCAAGCAGGGAAAACTGTGCCCAAACAAGGCAAGTTCCTTGCCCAAGGACACACAGCAATTAGTGACAGACAAGTCGGGAAGAAGGTATGAGAACCTGGTTGGCATTGGGGCTCCTTTTGTGGTGGGCATCGAGAGCACTAGTTCTCAACCTGTGGGTCTCGACCCCCACTGGCAAACCTCTATCTCCAAAAATATTTCCATTACAATTCTCAACAGTGGCAAAATTATAGTGATGAAGTAGCAACAAAATACACACACACACACACACACACACACACACACACACACACACACACCACTCAGTTGACTTGGAGGCCAGCAAACTAACTCAGCAGGTAAAGGTGTTCTCTGCACCAGCCTGACAACCTGAGTTCCAAACCCAGAAGCCACAGCAGAAGAAGAAGAAACCAGCTCCCAAAAGTTATCTTCTGCCCCCCGAGCCCCGGCTGCCCACTGCGGCACACGAGTGGGCCTCCACAGCAACAATAATAAACATAAACATTTAAAAAAATAAAACAAGGCTGGGCAGTGGTGATGCACACCTGTAATCCTAGCGCTCGGAAGACAAAGGCAGACAGATCATTGAGTTGAGGAACAGCCTGGTACAGAGAAAGTTCCAGGACAGACAGGCTATGCAGATAAACCCTGTCTCAAAAACAAAATTAAAATAAAATGTGGGGCTGGAGAGATGGCTCAGCGGTTAAGAGCACTGACTGTTCTTCCAGAGGACCTGAGTTCGATTCCCAGCATACACATGGCAGCTAATAACTGTCTGTAATTCCAAGATCTGACACCCTTACCAGTTATACAGGCAGGCAAAACATCAATTCAGATAAAATAAAAATTAAAAAAATATTAAAATAAAATGTTGTATGGAGGGTGAGTCTCACTCTATAACCAGGCCACCTTCCTTCAGACTCTCTACTATAGAGTCCAGATGGGTCTTGTACTCCCAGCAATCCTCCTGCTTCCGTCTCTTGGATGCTGGGATTATAGCAGAAAATGAAAACTTCTTTTTAAAGATTTATCCATTTATTATGCATACAGTATACAGAAGAGGACACCAGATGTCATCATAGATGGCCAAGAACCACCATGTGGTTGCTGGGAATTGAACTCAGGACCTCTGGAAAAACAGTCAGCGCTCCCAATCTCTAAGCCGTCTCTCCAGCCCAAACATGCTTTTTAAATAAACATCTTTATTTTAATTTGGGGGGCTGCACAAGAGGCTTAGTAGTTAAGCGCACTCACTGTTGTAGAAGAACTGGGTTTGGTTCCCACCCAACAAACGGAGGATTTCTCTGAGCTTGCATGGATGTATGTATGCACAACACATGCATGTGTAGTACACAAGGAAGTCAGAAGAAGGCACTGGCTGCCCTAAAACTGGAGTTACAGATGGTGTGATCACCATACTCAAAATAAATAAATCTCTAAGAAGGTTTTAATCATGTGCTGTGCATCTGTGTGTGGTATACATGCCATGTGAGCATGAATGCTAGTGCCCTCAGAGGCCAGAGGGACACGGGAGCCTCCTTAAACTACAATTACAGGCAGTTGTGAACCACTCAATGCTGGTGCTGGGAATCGAACTCAGGTATCCTATAAGAATGTATTCTTTTCTTAATATTTATCTTATGGGAATTGTTGATTTTCCTGCACATATAAGGGTGTCAGATCTTGGAATTACAGACAGTTGTTAGAAGCCATGTGGTTGCTGGGAATGGAACTCAGGTTCTCCGGAAGAACAATCAGTGCTCTTAACCGCTGAGTCATCTCTTCAGCCCAAGAATAATATACATTCTTAGCTGCAGAGTTATCTTGTAGTCCTAAAAATATTTTTTAACTTATTTTATGGGTATGAATGTTTTGAGTGCATATAGGTATGTGTGGTACGTGGTGTCTATTGAGTCCCTTGGAACTGGAATTACACATGGTCGTGAGCCACTGTGTGGGGGCTGGAACTAAAGTAAAGTCCTCTGACAGAGCCAATTGCTGAGTACGGTGGTACAAGCCTTTAGTCCCAGGATAGGGGGCAGAGGCAGG